>JAODAL010008947.1:0-113955 GCA_025379985.1 Phyllomedusa bahiana
GCCAAAAGGGCGGCCGCGCTGTTCTGTGGATTTAAAGGGCCAGCTCCGTTAATTGGTTTTTTTTCCCTGGCGCTTCTCTATTAAGGTCGTCCACTAATCTCCTTGTGGTCTATGTTGCCTCGTCCCTTAGTAAAGCGTTCCCAAGTGTATTCTCGCCTTTTGTCCCAGACCTTTGCAAAGTTTCTTGCTCCGAACTCTGCCGCCTGCCCCGACCTTCCTCCCTTTCCCAGCCCACGAACCTTTGCCGCCTGTCCTGACCTGCTGCCGCCCCCGACTACGATTTGGACTACGATTCTGAAAACCACGCTGCACCTCGGTGCCCACCGCAAGCAAGTCACGTCAGGGGGGACGACCTGGTAGCCTAAAGCCGCAGAAAGCCCAATCCGTTTCCCGGCGGGCTTGGTGAAAAGGGGGGGCCTTTTTTAGTTTCCGTTCCTGGCGTGGCTTAACTACCATCGTTGCGGTGGTGGGCGGATCCACTACCCCAGCCCCTTTACAGATTTTTAAGACTCTAAGAAAGCAGCTGCAGAAATCAAGAGAAGTGGACATCACAGACACAAGGGGTGACATGTGTTAAAGGGTTTTCCACCCTTTTTCGGCGTCAATGCACCAAAATGACCCGCTTATGTTAATGGCCAAATAAATGGTTAGGGCATTGTTTTGAAAAGACTAAAAACCTTTTTAATGCACCTAAATGAAGGGATTTTTGGGGGTTAGGAGGCGTGCCCTCCCCCCTCGTAATTTTAGACTGGGTAAACGATATTATAAAAAAAGTTTAAATCAGACAGTTTTTAGGTTATTTTAAAATTTTTCCGATCACGCGATAGTTTAGGTGACAATCTTATAGATAATCTTTTATATCACACTTTTTTCAGTTTTTCGAAATTTTGGGGGGGGGTGAGGAGGATGTGCATCATGATGGGGGTGTATGGATTCTTTGGGTGAAAAAAAAATCACTTGCCCTCGTTTTTTTTATGCAACTGCGTTCTGTTCAGTCATTCTCTGTCTTGTCATTCACAGCAGGTGTCTCAGTTTTTTAACCAATAGTGTTCTAACCCCTCGAGGGCAGTCCTTCTTTACAAAAAAAACCACCCACCTGCTGTAGCTTAAAATAAGTTGATTAGAAAATTTTAATTTTTAGTTAGAAAAATTTTTTAAAATTTTTTTTTTTTGGGGTGTGTCCAGTGTGGGGGGCCTGTGGGGGGTTTGGGGGGGATGGGAGGAGGAGAGGTTTTGGGAAAAGAAGGGTGATATTGTGTAGACAGTGTGTTTAAAACCCTTTGAATTGAAACGCAATGTTTTTTCCACTTTTTTGGCCAGCGACCTTGTAGGGGGGAAAAATTGCCCCTTTTCTTTTTCGTTCTTTTGCACTCATTGTGTCCTGTTTCAAACTGAATAATTATCCTAAAATTTTTAAATGTTTTTTGAAGTCTGTGGTTGTTTGGGCCAAAGAGCTCCTTGTAGAAATTGTGTTATAAAATTTTTCCCTATAAATTGTCCCTGTTTAGTGGTGAAAAAACCGCCATAAAATTATTTTAACTTTTAAAAATTTTTCTTATTGCAGTCCATGCGTCAAGTCCGTTAACTAAAAATGGTGGTTTTGGGGCATCCCGTTTAAAGAGAAACAATAGTAAAGGTTTCTTGATAAAAGCTAATTTGCCGTGTTTTAAAGGGCCATCAAAATGAAGAGCGTTACTGGTGTCCACCATCCTTGATCCACGTTCCAAATCAAAAGTGAACAATTTCCTTCAAACCCCTTGACAATAGAATGCAGGAATTTGACACGGGCCCTCCACTGGAGACATCTGTTGCGTCAGCTTCACGTTTTAATGTCACGATGGTACAATGTCAGCAACGTGCCAGCAGTAGAATGATAAGTAGCCGTAGCAGCAGCAAGATTGGAAAGATATATTTTTTTAAATAGTCAATTTCTTATTGGGAAAGTGTATTCTGAGTGTCCATAAGGGCATTTCGTGGTTTTGGGGTCAGGCTACTTTAAAATGGATGCCAGGGCTGGAAATTTGGGTAGAATTCCTGCCAGGGGCCGAAATTTGAAAAAAAATGTCCCCGGTGATTTGTTAAAAATAGGATTTAAAAAATGGGTGGGCACCCCATTTGTTTTGCTGCATGTGGGCCGTGTCTCTCGCTGCACCCGCTGTAACTGAGGCCTGCCAGCTGAAGCTCCGCATTCCCCTTTGGGGGATGTTCTTGCTGCCACCAGCACCGCAATATATGACAAGTTGTTGGCCCCTGGTGCAAAAAGTGCGGGGGTTTCTCCGGGCAGTTCCCATGTGCCATTTCCAATAGCGGTTTTCTTGTTTATGTGAAAGGGTCCCGTAGCTGTGCTACCACTTTTACCTGCTGTGGCTACGCCGTCCTCATGTTTTCTGTTAGCCATTGAACATAATGAATTATTTTGGGCCTATGGATTGTTTCTTGTGATTTTATAGCCTAATTGTCTTGCCTAAGATGTAGCACATATCCAGTTTACTGTTGTGGATGTTAATTCCAGCTTCTCCTCCCCTGTTTGGGTGTAAGAATTAAGGTGTTGTTGCTCTCCAATAGACTTTAAAGGGGATTTATCATTTGAGCTGCTCGTGCTGTTCTGCTAATTTTCTCAGATTGAGTTTGAAATCCAGGGGCGTGTTCTTCCTCTCAGCAGGGTGTTCCCCTCCCACGAGGGTTCTCCCCTCACTGAAGAACTGTGAATCATCATTTTGTTTGAAGCAGGGGATGCAGAAGGTTGTCTGGAAATACAGCTCTGTAGCCCCTGCATGCTTATGTCTGCAGCCTTGAGGTTCCCAAGCTGCAGCAAGCACCTATTAATCTTTATATCTCTTAGTTTACACACTGAAAGCCAGCAGCTTTAACTTCTGTTCTAGTGGTGTTCAACCAAATTGTATGACAACAGGCAGAGGGCCTTTACTCAACTACAAGGACAAATGTCAGCTTCAAGTAAAAGATCTCATGCTTGTGTCAGTGATATGAGTGAAAACAGGGGGGGGGGGAGAAGCAAAATCAGCTTTGGGGAGAAAAACCTTTGCTCAGCTGTAACTGACTTGGCTGATGGTGGTAGCGGTAGAGTGTTGGTTTTACAATGAAGGGGTTTGGAGTTCTAGTCCCCTCAAGGGTTATTCCCCCCCCCATAAATTCTACACATATGTAGAGAGAACCCAAAAATATTATGTCAAATCTCTATAATGAGATATATTTCACATAAAATTAGCTTCCCCTATATCATGTCTCATCCCCGAGTGTATATTTCTTTGGGAAAACATATGTTGGAAGTGCTTGGTGTGGTGGTGAGGATGGGACACTATATAGAGGAGCTTTTGTGTGTGTGTATATATATATATAAAATTTTTAGAGGTCTACACATATATTTTCATTATATTTACATATGTGTAAAAATTTATAAAAACAAAACAAAAAAAAAAAAAAAACGATGGGGCTTGAACTCCCAACCTCTGGTTGCCAGCTGATACCTATGCACTGCACTACAACAAGCAGCTCATACAGACACAGTGTAGAATCCTTATGTTATACACTACATTGATGACATCATAAGGAGGCGGGGCTTGCATTCGATCTGAGGAACAGAGCGCCATCTTTTCAAAGTAGCAGCTTAAGGACTGAACCTGTGAGGAGGTGAATCAACCTCCCTTTGGGAAAAGCCCTTTAAACAGGCAGTAATTGCTCAGATCCTTCCCCCTAGAGCTGAGTTGTACTTTAGAGCAGCAGACTCTGGTTTCACTATCGATTTTAACAGCTCAGAGGGGAGTAAACAAAAGAGTGTGCAGGCAGCCAATCACAGCGCAGGAGTGGGCCATGATTGTTTCCTGTCTAGGGGCATATCCCAACAGGCTGAATGAAATGTCAGACAGCCAATCACAGTGAGGGGCGTGTCTAGGGCACAGGAATCGCCCAAAGGGGGCGTTCTGACCAAAGAAACAGAAAGGAAATAGAAGACAGATTTACAGCGAAGCTGATATCTGCTAAACCAAGTGACAGAGGTAATGCAACCCAATTACAAAAGTGCTTATTTTATTTTTACTGTCCCCATAATCTGAGACATGATCTTTGTAACGATAAAACCCCTTTAAAGGTCATTTGTGATTATCGACTATCGGCTATCGGCTTCCGGCATGAAAATTTCAAAAATCTGTTATCTATAAGAAGATGATTGTCAACTCGCTCATCACTATATCAGACACATACATGAATGTGGGTCAGCAAAACTAGGCACATTACTGCTGCAACAGGCAGACCTATCTCAATGTGGAGTCGAAGTGGAGCTAGATTTGCTGTAAGGGGCAAAAATGTTAAATATTTCAACTTTACACCGTAAATTATAAAATTTTAATTTAAAATAATTAGCGAACTGTATAAATTTAATTATTTAAATTTAATGAAAACTATGATCATATAACTGAATATAAAATATATAAGATCCCAAAAATATAAAAATATCTCCTATAAAATGTAATGAAAATTACTAGAATCTAAAAAAATTTTACATGAAAAAACCCATTGAATATGTTGTTCAGATTTTTATATTTAAAATTTTCACTACATTAAATTTTAAATTTATTTTTGTTGCTCTCACCCTTTATTCTGCATACAGCAAGAGCCAGCACAGCACAGGTATTGCGGGGACCTGTGGTCCACTAAGCAAGATCAGTACCATAGTTTCTATTCACTAACATGCTATTCTAATGACTTCTCTTATATCCTGCCTGTCTATAGCCTCTATACATGATAGGCGCATTACTTATGCACCTAAGTTCTCTAATGCACCTAACACATAGGCGAGGCGCGTCGAACTTTATACACCATTTATGAACGCACAAAAAACACTTTCATACATCAGGCGCATTATGCACTGAAAATGAGACTCGACTATTCACTATGATGAGCCTTACTTCATACATGTCGCCCAAGATTTCTCTTTTCTTGTCCTCAGGTGCTACTTATCTCTCTAGACTACTGTGCAATGAGCTTACCACCTCTCCTCTCCTCTTGTCTTCAACAGCTGGCAAAATGTGGAGAGAAGAGGAGATAACTAGAGCCTCAGGACAAAGAAACACAGGAAGAAGAGGACTGTAGCGGACACAGTGCTTACAATATCAGAACATGTAACACTGTGCATCTCTGCATTTTCCAGTACCTTTCCATCTCCACCTGCAGTCATAGAATTTGGTATCACTATAAAAGCATTTATACAATGACCATATATACCCTTGTCTTTCTCATCTAGTCTTCGGTGCTTATGCCAGAAATTGGGGATTAGCACGAATGTATGCAAGTAAATAAGTGATGCTGCTGGAACACATGCGTATAAATCTGTAGGCAGCAGAAAAGGGACAAAACACCCCAGAATACTTGAATGAATTGACAAAGATGATACTACTAGGAAAGATCACAATCAGACAGTATAAAGATATATATGTAAGAGCAATCAGGTTGCTATTACTGGTTATGTCATTTTGTCTGTATCATTTGTCTCATAAAGATTAACAAATTTTCAAAGCTGCTCATAGATAATAGTAAATTGGGATTCTGTTTATTTTTTGATTTACATTAACAAATTTAGG
This sequence comes from Phyllomedusa bahiana, assembly GCA_025379985.1. Classification (NCBI taxonomy): domain Eukaryota; kingdom Metazoa; phylum Chordata; class Amphibia; order Anura; family Hylidae; genus Phyllomedusa; species Phyllomedusa bahiana. The sequence goes on from JAODAL010008947.1 coordinate 5,595, forward strand.
GAGCTTCTTTTTGTAGCTTAGTTTCTAATACAAAAGGTTTACCCGTGGTGCAAATCATGACATGGTTGTAGTGTAGTGTAGGAAAATAAATAGGTGATAAAATATTTTTGCATAGAAAAATATGTTGTTTTTTAAATACATGAGTTAATTCACTAAAACCATGCTTTAATAAGTTACTGATAAATAATGCATTCACAAAGCTTAGCCTTCTCTGCATACATTTCTCCAGGAGCTAGCCTGAAGCCAAAGTGCTCTTACTGATATATAAAAACTAATTAGGGAAAAACATATATCCTTAGTTGGAAAAATATGTTATGTATTTAACAAGAAAAAAATATCTCTGACATTTACATGACTGATTTTATTAAATACGAACGATGTTGCAATAAAGGCTCTCATAACTGGCTAAAGCCAGTATGTATAATTCAACACATTTGCATTCAGATCCATTCAAATCAGGATTTGAAGCAGTGTTGTTACATCCAAAACCTAACAAATAATTGCATTGATTGGGTTTGATTGCTTTTTGTTAAAATTGTGAAAATAAATTACAACATAAATTCAGATTGACAATGATTAAGTTGGCAATTGTTTTTTAAACCGAAGGGGAAATTTGTTTAGAATTTCGGGAAAACTTGGGGTTCTGAAAAAAAGGTCGAAGTTTGGGGGTACTTCGGGTGAACAAAAGGGGTCCCTTTTGATTGATAAAAGGGCCCTGCGAGCACAGGGCGAAAACAGGGGGCAAAGACTCTGGAAGGAAAAGGCATCCCCCTGCATGACATGTGCAGAGATGAAGCCAATCAAAACCCGGCGGGTTTCCCGGAGCGCACCGCACTATATAATTTCCGGGCCCGGCGACGCCGGGAGCCCCACACTCCTCTCACTTTCGATCGGAAGGGGGGCTCCCCCGCGGGCCATTTTTGTAGCTCCCCATGAAAAAATGTTTTTTATACAGCGATTTTTTTTTTGGGGTTTTCTCAGCTTGCCCTCAGAGCCCTTTTCCCCTCTTAATGTTCTTTTTCTGTTTTTTTTGGGGTTTTGGGAAATCTGAAATCCATTGCGGCCCCACTGCAGCTCATATACTTTTCAATACCCAAGTGGGAAAAAGAAACAGACGTTTTTTAAAATTTAAAAATTTCCCAAATTCTTTTTGGGGCTGCTTTTTTTCCTATTGCGCAATTTACACCCCGGGGGTTTTAATTAAGCGTTGTTTTGCGGGTGTGCTGCCCCCAAAAAAAACCCGTCATTTTCAACCCCAAAAATAAATACATTTTTCCGTAGCATTATTCAAAAGGGGGAAAAAAAAAAAAAGGGGTTAAAAAAAAAAAAAAAATTAAAAAAATTTTAAAAATTTCTTTTTTGGGTGGCGTAGAAAAACCACGCAATTTTTTAACACGCTAAAAAGTTTACTATTTTGTTGGGGCCCAAATTTGGTTTGGCGAAATTTTAAACACCCAAAGGGGTTTAAATTAAACGTTGTTTTGCGGGTTTTGTGCTGACCCCAAAAAAACCCGTCTTTTTCCCAACGCCAAAATCCCTACATTTTTCCTTTGCATAAGCCCACAAGAAAGGTTACTTACAATTTTATCTTTTGTTGTGTAGCTTTAAAAAACCCCTTGAAACACCTAACAAAGTACTTTTTGTGGTTGCTCAATTCTTTTGCGAAATTTAAAAATCCGGGGGTTTAAATTTAAAGTTTTTGTTCTCCCAGTTGTACCCCAGAAAAAAGAAACTTTTTTTTTTCACCGCCCAAAAAGAAATTCTGTAGCATAAATTCAAAACCAAAGGGTTTAATTAACCCTGTTTGTGTTTTTTATATTCATTTAAAATTTACCCCAGGGGTTTTTAAAAAACGGCACATACAAGTAAATTTTTTCCCGGGCCCATTTGGGGAAAGCGCAATTTATGCCCAAAAGGGGGGTTACCCAAGCTTCTTAGTGGGTTCATTTTGGCGTCAAAACAGGGTGTGTATTTTTTTCATTTACAGTTATCTTCATCAAAACATGTCTGTACATTTTAGAATAAACATTTTTTTATGTCAGACAAAAGGGGGGTGGCGGGCTTTTCCCCTCAAGTGGCAGAGGGGCCAAAAACCCATTCCAGGCCCAGGCACACCCAACAGCAAGGGGAGCGGCGGGGGTTTCCAATCGGTCCCGGCCACAACGGGCCGCTTTTAATCAAAGGGGGCCCGGAATTGTTGGCCCAAAGAACCCCAAAGGGGTTTTTCTTGTTTGGGTTTAACAGGTCACCCATTTTCCCTCCCAAGTTGACATTGACAACCCCAGCCAAGATCCGTGGGATCGTCAACAAAACCCTTAGTTGGCAGGGCCCCGGGGCGGGTAAGCGGCCCCCACCTTTCCTAACACCCCTCTGCCCCAACCTTTTCCCCTCACCCAGAATCAACTATGTGGTCTGGGCCCAGCGCCATATTTTGGGGAGGATAACAATTTGAGGAGGGCAGGTCACCCAGCTATTTGGGCGGGCGAAGAAAGGGGGCCCAAAAACCCCTGTTTCCCTTGCAGTAGGGGCAAATTTAAAAATTTTTTGAGAGTGGATGGGGGGGTCATTTTTGTGGGGGGTCACCCTCTGCATCCCAAAAAGGGGTGATGAGGACGCATGAAATGAAACAAAATAGATGATGAAGTAGCTGACCGCACTTGGGACCCGGGGTGAGGAAAGGGCTTCATCTTTCGTAAGGAAAAGGGGGGTCAGCTTGAAACGTCAGGCAGCAGGGTAGCCAGCAAGGGGGCTTTGTGGGCCGGGTGAGCCCCAGCAGGAAGCAGAAAGTTGGGGTCGGGACCCAAAAAAGCGGCCACGGGGGAAAAAAACCCGCTTCGCGGGTCCAAAAAAAGTAGCGGAAACGGGGGGGGCAGCAGGGGCGTAGTCCCCTCAGTGCGGGAAATTGGCGGTAAAACCCGTTTACCGGCGGTGGGGGCAGTTTTTTGCAAAGACCCCGGGGGGGGGGCCCAAAAATATGGGTATATGTAGAATCTGTAAGCAGAAAGTGAACGTGGCCCAGGGACAAAAACTTTTCCCCAAACGGCCCTTGGTAAAACACATGCACGCCCACCATGGGGGCCCCCCCGGGAAAAACCCCGGGGGTTTTAAAGATGTGGTGGTCCACCCTTTCCCCCGCAGAACAAAAGCAGCAGAAGCGCCCCATTGGCACGCAGCCATTGAAACCCAGTAAAGGGGCTCCCCACCTTGCAGAAGGGAGCTGTTTCTCTTTGACATATTTTCCCCCGGTCCAAGGGCCCTTTCTCCTCGCACTGGGGGCCCCAGCAGTCTTTTTCAGCAAAGGGCATTGCAAAAGAAAAACAGTATCCCGCCCAAACCCACCCTAAGGTGCGCAGTGACCGTGCTCCTGCCCAAAGTTTTGGGTACTGAGTCCCCCCCCTTTTCCCAAAAATGGTGGACTCTGCCCCCTTTTTCAGTGAACAAGTGGTTGTCCCGACCCGAGATGGAATTTTCTAACCCCGTATTTTTTTTTTCCCCAAAAAGGCAGTATTTAGCATTTTTCAAAAATTTTTAAAGAAAAAAAAAGGGGGGGCCCCGGGCCCTTTTAAGCTTTTTGGGTTTTGTTCCAAGGTGCAGGGCGCGCGGACGTCGGGGAGCTGTAACTACGGTCAGGGCCAGTACATTTTCCTTTACGGCCCCAGGGTTTAATTTGCTTCCGGGGCCAGGCACACCAACAATTTGGGCAGGAAAGGGGCCCCTTTCTTCCCCCCCCGTTGTCAAACTGCTGCTCCTGCGCCCAAAGTTCCCGCCACCTTTTCCTCCACCACCACCACCCTCTCAGCCTTCAAAAGTACTGCTCCCCTATACCAAAATATTTGGGGGCCCCGGGGGTCACAAGTTCTACACCTGGTTTGCCTCGGCGAACAAAGTCCCCATTTGGGGAGGAAAATGCCCCGCGTTAATGCAGCAAGAAAAACGGGTGTGGGGGGCTTTCTCCCCCAAAATGCAAATCCCAACCCTGGGGACGGGCCCAAAGGCAGGAACAAAGGTTTTCCGCGTGCAAACCCAGGAGGGAAGGTATGGCCCGCATGGCGCATGGTTCAATCTGGTTTTGAAAAATGTTCCTGAAATCCTTTAAACCGACTTCAGAAAATTCTGAAAAAAGGCCAGGAAAAATGTGCTGCCCCTTTATCCATTCAACAAGCCAGGAACACCCGCCTCGGTTTTCAGCGAAGAATGGGCCTTCCCCCCAAAACATCTGATTGCGATGTTTTCCCCCCCCTTTGGGAAATTCCCCCTGCACATGTTTTGGGCCGACTGTATGAACAGAGAAAGGGGCCAAATTTAAAAAAATTTTTTTATGATCCAGGCAGACAAAAAGAAATGCCCTGTGTAAAATTTGATGTCAGCCAGTGGAGCTCCCTCATGGGCACCTGCCGTTTTTTGAGGGCCCCTTCGAGGAGGCAACGTTATTTTTTCAGTCGCCAGGCAAAGGGGTGAATAACGTCATTCCCCCTGCCCTTTATTTCCTGAAAAATCTGTTCCCGGGCAGGGGACTGGAGACGTTGGCGACTACATCTCGTGGCCACATGAGTCCGGGTGGGGGCGAAGTGGAGGAGGGGGAGGGGGAGGAGGAGGGCATTGGAGCAGAAATTTCTGGTGAAATGGGGTGGATTTTCTACCCGGTGACCCAAAAGGGGAGGAGCAGGAGCAGCTGGAGGGGTGGAAAGGGAAAAGAGGAAGAGAGGCAGATGACCCCCAGCACTGTGGGGGTTTTAAAAAATGGAAAATGGGGGCAGGGAGCCCTTGGAGTCACTTGTGCAGATGGCCCGCAGCATGTTTTTTTGCCTGGCTAGTGACAGCCAAAATTAAATCCGCATTTCCCGGGAGAGGATGACTTTGGCCCCTCCACCCTTTTTTGGACCCTCGCTTTCCGGGCCAAAAAGGGGGCTTTTTTCCCCCTATTGAGAGGGGGACCAAAATCAAAAAACTTTAAGGAAATCCTTTCCCTAATCAGTTGGCCCCCTCCCTATGTGCGGCCCTCGTCCCTCCTCTGACAAGTCTGACCCGGGGGGGTTTCCCTTTGCGCTAAAGTACTAACTGCCCCCGGCCCCTGGGTTTTAGGGGGGGGGGTTTGGAGCGTACCAAATTTATCAGCAGTAAAAATAAGTCTGGAGTCACCCCGTTTTAAAATTTCCTTCACCCCGCCTAGTGCGGAGGGTAGTTTGCCGCAGCAAACAGCAGCAGCAGCAGGACCGGAGCAGTCCTGAACCAACAGGTGGTGGCCCTACTTGGGCGCCCTCTGCCACCCCCATTAGAAGAAACCGCTGGAATACGGGGAGCCAAAAAATTGGGTGGTGGGGCCCCCAACTTGCCCAGTTTGCAGTGGGGGAAACTGTCCGCCCCGGCCCCGTAAATGTGGCATCAGGGCGGGTGTTCAGTGCGGGGGGGCCAAGGGTTTCCCCAAGGAGAACCCCCCTTGGGCCTTTGGGGAAAATTGGGAAAGGAATGACCTTTTTCAAGATGAATCAGGGGTGGATCGGCCAGGATTTCCACACACTAATGCCTTAGGGGGCAGACTACATCAGCCATGACGCCTCACCCAAACTGTGAGAAAAAGAGTCTGGGTTTAAACTACCTGCCTCAGCCACTATTCTGATGCCCCCCCCACCCGCCTGATGCCACACATCTGCTGACAGTTTCTCCATCTGCCACCAACCATCTTTACCAGGGACTGGTTTGCCACCCACCTCCACACTGTGTCAATTGTGCCACTGTCTGACTCATGCTGCTGCTGTGGCTGCTGCCGTGACCTCCACACGTGTCCATTGGCCACTTTTTCTCTTTCCCGGACCTCATGCTGCTGCGTGGTGCTGCGGCCTCCCGTGGGACCGCCCACCCCAACCTCCCTGTGTCATTGTGCCAACTGTCTGACCTCATTCTGCTGCTGTGGCTGCTGCCGTGACCTCCCCCACTGTGTCATTGTTTCCCACTGTGTGGCCTACTCCTGTTTTTGACACCTCCAGAATGTCATTGTGCCACTGCCTGACCTCATGCTGCTGCTGGGCGCTGCCGTGAGCTCCACACTGTGTCATTGTGCCACTGTCGACCCCCTTTCTGCTGCTGCTGCTGCCCGTGACCTCCACCTGTGTCATTGTGCCACTCTGTGGCCTACTCCTGTTTTTGCCACCTCCAGAATGTCATTGTCCACTGCCTGACCTCATGCTGTGCTGTGGCTGCTGTCGTGCCCTCCACAACTGTGTCATTGTCCCAACCTGTGGCTTACTCCTTTTTTGCCCACCTCCAGAATGTCATTGTGCCACTGCCTGACCTCATGCTGCTTTCTGGCCATGACCTCCACACTGTGTCAATTGTGCCACTGCCTGACCTCAAGCTGCTGCTGGGCCCTGCCCCCGTGACCTCCACACTGTTTTCATTGTCCCCACGTCTGACCCCCTGCTGCTGCTGTGGTGCTCCCCGTGACCTCCACACTTTTGTCATTGTCCCCCCTTTTGGCCTACCCCCTTTTTTTTCCAAACCTCCAAAATTTTGTTTGTGCCACTGGTGACCTCATGCCCGCTGTGGGCTGCTGCCGGACCTACACACGTGTCATTTTTCCACGTCGGGCCTCTCCCTCCCTGCTGTGTGGGGCCCGTGACCTCCCCCAACTTTTCATTGTGCCACTCTGTACCTATTCCTTTTTTTTTTTCCCACCTCCGGACGTCATTTTGCCACGGGCCCTGAACCTCATGTTTGCTGGGGCTGCCCCGTCCCCCCTCCACACTCCGTCACTAAGGGTTCCCAAACCTGACCCCTCACCCTTTTTTTTTTTCCAGCTTTCTCTGGGCATGATTTTTAATCAGGCAACTTTCCCCGTTTAAAATTTTTTTTTGGGTCAGTTTTTTGCCCCTTAAGGGCCCAGGGGAATTTTTAAATAGGAAGCGATTCAAAGAGCGGGGGGAAATCATGTACGTGCCCAAAACAAAAAACACAACATTGTATAAGCCAAACCAACCCCCCTCTGCATATTTAAGCATGGCCCCAAACGTTCTACAGCACCCTGAAAGGCTCTGTCAGCCTGGAAAAACTGTTTTTTTTAAAACGGTTTCCGGGGCCGAAAGAAAATTGGGAAACGAAGTTATTTTTTTGCCGAGAAAATTCGGCGAAGTGAACAAAACAATTTGGGGAAAATTTTTCGCCCATCTCTAACAATGAAAGAGAGCCAAAAAATTGGGCCGCCAGTCCCCAAAACCATAAAAAAGGGAAAAGGGGGAACTAAAAAGGGGGCAGAGGAAAAAAGAGGGCAGCAATTATTTCCTCTTCCAGTACTCTTTTTTTTTCCATACTTCCAACCTTTTCCCCTTCTAAAAACCCCCCCCAAGTACCAAAACAAACCAAGTGGCAATCTTATAAAAATATATCTCTGTCGTACAAATAATACATTTTATGTAAGAATACAAATAGCTCTAGGTGACTGTTTTCATTATGTTAACATACCCCTAAATAAAAGTCAAACAGATACAAATGAATGTCACTGTAAAAGGAACACATAGTATCACTATACTGTCAGCGCTTTATTAACAATAGACATACTGGGACATCCTACTGTCAGTAAGGCCCTATTAGGGTTTTAATTTATTTAAGGGGGGTACAATAGGGGGGGGCCGGGGTGGGGGTGCCAATTGGGGGGGGGGGGCAGGGGGGGGCCCTTTTTAATTTTGGGGGGGCAAAAATCAAGGAACAGAGCTGACTCTGTTCCTTGATACTTAACCATTTAAATAATTGAATAATGGTGCTATGCACCATTTCTCACTCTGATCCGCATCCCGGCATTTGGGGTCAACCCTTTTAAAAAAAGGGCAGCAAAAAAGCCAACGAAAGCTTCCAAATCTCCCATGTTTTTTTTTTTCTAATCTTTTTCAAAGGCAAAAAAAGTAATAGGACCGCCATCTTCTTGAGACACCATTCTACATTGCTTACATGATGCAGAAGGGTATAAAGACAAACAAACTCCTCAGTGGTCAAGTCCCTAAGGGAACTAAATGTTAATATGTAAAAATGTTTAAAAATGTTTTTTAAAAAAAACAAAATAAAAAAAATTTAAAAATTAAATTATCCCCCCCTTTTTAAAATTTAAAAGATACTAATAAAAAATAACACTTATCTTTGTTTAAAAACCACCCACATAAAAAAGTCCAATTTTATTAAAATTAACCTAATTTGTCATGTGTGCTAGATGCTGAAAAAAATCCAAATACCAAAATTTTTCAAAGGGTTTTTTTTTCATTCAAAGTCCCCTAAAAATTGGAATGAAAAGTGATCAAGAATCCACATGCATCATAAAATGGTACTAAGAAAAACTACACTTCGGCTTCCAAAAAATACATCCTCAATTAGGTCTATAGGTGGAAAAATAAAAGGTTATTGGTCACAGAAAATGGTGCTGCAGTGAAAACTTAAGTTTATGTTTATATTTTTTTAAAATTACTAAAATATAATGAAAACCCTACATATTTGGAATTGTAAAAAATAATTGGAACCAGATCAACCTGCAAAGTACAGATAATAGATAATTTATACTGAAGAGTAAACATCATAAAAGCAAAACCACCGCAAACATGACGCAAGTACGTTTTTATTACATATTACCCCATATAGAAACTTTTTTTTTATTTCCCAGTACATCTTATGGTGTAGGTTAAAGGCAACACTAAAGAGTACATCTTGTACCGCAAGAAAACAAGCCCTTATATGTTTATGTAGATGAAAAAATAAAAAAGTTATGGCTCTTGGAAGGGTGGGGACTAGCTGTTAGGAATGGGTTAACGAACAAAAGAGTATATCACAGCCAATATTATTAATTTTACACTATACAAAAGCTTAATGATACCCCTACATTATGATCTCCACATATTACCACCACATAATGACTAAATAATTCAGCACCCTGTAGATCATATAGGTGAAAACAGTGTAATAACATCCAATCACTCACATATGAAGTCTTATTATTTGTGGTTTACATTCTCCTTTCTTCTTCATCTGTCCCAGACCTCCATGATGATTTCTTCTAGCCACAACTCATCTCTGAAGAATTTACCACACAAACAGATTAGACTCCTCACTACCTTTACCCCACCTCTATCCTGACTCCCCATCTACTGTGCACCAAATGGGAATAATGACCGCTAAGATGAACCATACTTTAAAAGAACTAATAAACAGTAAAAAAAACTTGTGCCTCCTTATAGTTGATAGGTAGAGTCACAACATAGTAGGAGTAAACTTCCATATCATAGGTAGTGAGCCAAATTATGCAGAAAAGTAGGTAAGTCCCCCATTAGGTAAGTGTTATAGTGATCACAAATGTATTATATTAAACCTTGTAATTCATACTGTAATGAGTCTATACAATATATAGCTTTCTCAATTTGACTTAAATTAATGATATTAATTATCTTTTCAATGATATTCAAATTTTTTTAGATACACTTGTATGTAGGTAGTAATGTTACAATTAGGTAAGTAGGTATCCTGACCTTTATTAGATAGGTAGTCCTCCAGTAAGCAGGTTCACTACAGGTTTAAAGTTTAGAACACCTCTATTATTCCAGTTATTTGTGACATTAACACACTTCTGGTACATAAATTCATGTTAAAGGTTTCAGATTAAGTTAAAAGCATTAAATAATGTTAATTATTAACCTCAGTCAGAATAGTCTGAATTACTGCTTTTAACCAGAGACCAGAGAAGGCATCAAGAACACAACTGTTTTGCAGCACAGAAAGCAAATTATAGTTTGAAATTGGATGCAAATAATTCTTATAGGTGTCTGAATTTTGAAGGTTACTTTTAAACCCCATATTTCTATTTAACCAGTGCATGAACAGACTGCATAACACCCTCTACAGCAGAATTTGGGCAGTTTTCCTCTTCAGGACAGAACACATTGCTATCATAATGACAAGAAAAAGGTAATTAACTTAACAACATAGACAATTATAGCACTTAGGACGACATATATTAAGGAAGGCACGTCAAAGTGAATAGTCGAGTCTCATTTGCAGTGTATAAAGCGTATGATGTATGAAAGGGGTTTTTGTGCGTTCATAAATGATGTGTACAGTTCGACGCGCCTCGCCTATTTGTTAGGCGCATTACGAAACTTAGGTGCATAAGTAATGCACCTAACATGTATAAAGGTTATAGACAGGCTGGAAATAAAAGAAAAAGCATTATAATACCATGTCAGTGAATAGAAACGATCTGACTGATCCTGCTTGGAGGACCACAGGTCCCAGCAATACCTGTGCGGCTCTTGCTGTATGTAGAATAAAGTAGCAAAAATAAATTTAAAATTTAATGTAGTAAAAATTTAAAATGTAAAATATAAAAATCTGAACAACATAATCAGTGGGTTATTTAATGTAAAATTAGTTTAAGGTTCTATGAATTTTAAATACATTTTATAGGAGATATTATATTTGGCGGATAATATATATTTTTATATTAATTTATATGATCACATTTTTCATTAAATTTAAATAATTAAGTTTTATACAATATGATAATTATAATAAATCACATTTTATTATTGCAGTGGTGTAAGTTGCTGTAAGGGGCAAAAATATCCCTTATTTCTCAAATCTAGCTTCACTTCGACTCCTCAGGCTCAGGCAGACCACATTCATATAGGTCTGCCTGTCGGAGCAGTAATGCACCTAGTTTTGCCGAACCACATTCATGTATGTGTCTAATCTTACGACTGTGGTATGACACACCTCCATAATGCCCCCAGAACACCCTTTCATGTTAGGTGAATTAGAAAATGTCGAGTCTTACGAACAATGCGCCTCACACATTCATTAGGTGCATTAGACATCGTAGCTGGCTCAGTTAGGTGCATTGTATGCCAGAAAAAGGGTGAAAAACCCATTCATACATGTCACCCTTAGTGAGCAGTTAGTACAGTTTCTTATGCCATCAAAAAGGACTTGGAAACTGGTGAAAAAACTTTTGCCCAGGTCTGGCGCCCAAATGGCCATTACAAAATTAGATTACATGATTTTGAAAGTAAAACAGTTTTGCATGATTGGGGGCCTCAAAATTTTCAAAATCTTCAGGCCCAGTTTTGTTTAAAAAAAAAAGTAAAAAATTTTCCCCTTTTTAACTGTAAAGAAAAGCCCTATATCGTTTCGGGACAAGTTGAGTCCTTTGGGAGAAAGTAAACTCCCAAAAAATTGGTTTTGCAAAAAAAAAAAAAGACCTGCCCCTTGGGTTAAAAGGGCAGCACCTCCAGTGGACCACTGGAAAGTGGAGGAAGGTCTTTGGGAAACGTTAATAAAAATTTTTACATCTCTGGTAAAACACACGGGTTTTTTTGGCACATCAAAAAGGTAAAAGGTTGGGTTCTTCAGTGTTTTAAACACTGACTCCCCAACACATAAAAGAGGGGGTTTGGGGATATTTGGGGGGGGGGGGGGGGCTTTTCCCAAAAGGAATTAGGGGGCAACGGGCAAAATAGTGTCTAGCACACTGGGCAAGAAAGGTCTACCACAGCATATTGATACCCTCCGTTGTATGCCTAGTTGGTCAAAAGTTCATTTTAAAAAGAAAAGACAATGATCCAAAAAAACCCTTATATTTGGGAAGAGTAAAAAAACTAGATTTTTTTTAATTGAAACAAAGTTAATACATTATTTTTATTCATGTTGTTTATTTTTTTCTTTCAATTCAAGGGTACTTTTTGAAGCTTTAAAAAACTGTAAATATCAAAAAAAAAAAAAGGGAAATTTTAATGTTTAAAAAATTTTTGGGAATTATTTACATAACCCCAGTCAAAAAGGGGAAGAAAAGCCCTCATTTGGGTAGGAAAGATTCCCCCTTTAAAGGTGGGGAAAACCCCCAAAAAAAGGGTTAAGTGGGGGGGGGGCCTTTTTTTAAAATTGGGTTTCACAAGGGGGGGCCCCTAGTAGCCCCTTAGTAGCTAGGTAAGTAGATAGGGCACCCCTATCCTAACAGCTCCCCCTTTCTACTGGTTGCAGTAAAAAAAAAAAAATTTTAGAATTACCCTCCCTCCTTTTCCCCTGCCAAAAAAGCGTTTCCCTCGGGCTATTTGTCCTGGCGGGTACAAAAATTGAAAAAGAGTCATCACATTAGCTACTTTGGGGATGCCCCCTCCAAAATTTTTGTAGGCTTCCCAAGCCTAAGGCTACCTAGGCCCTGGGGGATTTAAATGAAGGCAGAGAGCCAATAATGCTCATTTTTAATTCTATGTGTGTCTAACGGATGCACATACAGTTGAAACTCATCACAACAATACGATTCAGTGAGAAAGGGGTTTTAAAAACCCTAAAAAAAATTTCCAAAACCTTTATGAATAAACCAGAGCCCCATTGCATATTGCAGTTTTGTAAAACCAAAAAAATGCAGCTTTTTCCCAAAAACCCAAAAATTGTCCGGGGGAATGTTAGGATGCAGCCCCCTGACAAGTCCCACCGAGGTGAAAGGCGCTCCCCTCCTTTTGAATGGTGTGGCTCTTTAAAAAATTGCTATCAGTTTTTTAATTTAAACAAAAAAATGGGGTCAATGAAAGAAGGAAGTAAAGGAAAAACTTTGTTTTTTGGGAAAGATGTTAAAGGCGGGGAAAATTTCCCAACTTGGCTAAGAAATACAAAAATTGAAATACAAAAAAAGGAAACAACAGGGGGAATTGAAAACCTCATGAGTAATGGCTTAATCAATTTTTGTAAAAATTAATGAATGGAAGCCACGGGAAAACACGTAACATAACTGAAACCCCAAAAAGCCCTTTTTAAAAGCGGGAAAGCAGGCCTCTAGAATGAAATTTTGGCCAAAAAAGAGGTGCAACGGGGGTTGGGTTCATAAACATAACCCCCCTCTTACTTTTGTGACACATTTTTTTCCCAAAGAGGCCTTTTGGGCCACCAAAAATCTGTTTAATATTGGTTTTTTTTCTAGGGGTTGGGGGCGATTTTTTTTTCGACAAATTTGAAATGGGAAAGGGTTTTTTTAAATGGGATAAAAAATTTTCCAAAATCAAGCGAAAATTAAGGTTAAAATCTGTAATCACCCCCAATTAAGTCCGCCCCTTTTTTTGGGCGCCCCGAAATTTTGGGGGGCCAGAAAAATCAAAATTTAACAGAATAGAGCAGGGTGAAAAGTTTTGTGCGACTTTCAAAACTGGGATGTTAAGGGTTTTGGTTTGGGCTGGAAAAATCAAAATGCCCAAACCTTTTTACAAAAGAACAGCTTTTTCCTGTTTCAGCCTCGTGTCTCTCAGCGTCTCATAGGGATGGGCCCTCCCGTTTCCTGCCTGTGGCCAAACAGCCAGCAAAAATTAGTCTTTTTTCGGCACAGAAAAACCCTCTACTTTTAGCTGTGACCCTTTCCCCAATTTATTAGATTGGGGAAAATTTTGGAAATTTTATGTTTAGCTAGAGAATTTTAAAGAGCATCAAACCGCTGTAAAAAAAATTCCCCAACCGGGCCGGGTTTTGGGAAAAAAGGCGGGGGGGGGGGGGGGGCCCCCCGGGGCGAACACAGACAACCCTCTTCTAAAAAGAACACTGGATAAAGTTCACCCAAGATTTAGTGTAGACATGGAAATTGGAATATCTTTATTATTAACATTTGTTTATTGAAATTTTTTTCCTGGAAATTGGGAAACCTGAACTTATATTGGAAAAAAACATCTTTTCTAGAAACTGCGGTCTCTTTTTTAAACTGCAAAACCCCCATTTTTAAATTATCTTTATACATTTCAGATGGGTTTTCCCAATTTTACCCATTACACCGGGACGTTGATATTTTCCCCCTTTGGGCATTTAAAAATTACAATCCCAATCTTGTAGCAAACGGGTTTTGTTTGTTTCCAAAAAAAAAAATTTTTTAACCCCCCGGGGTTCATACGAAAAAAAATCAAACAGTTTATACCCGGTGTTTTTTTTTAACCTTTTGGGCCCCCAGCACTGTTCTTTGACGCAGCATCTACTAAATCTTAAAAAGAAAATTTTTAAAATTCACCACGGGTGAAATTGAAAAGGGCAAAATACCCGTTTATTAAATAAAAAACAAACAGTTACGTGTTTTTTGACTTTTGCCCACCCAGAAACGTTCTTTTACGCACATCAAATTAAATTTTAAAAACCCAGCAATTCAAAATTTCACCACAGGTAAATTAAAAATTTCAAAAAAAAAACCCTTTTAAATTATATCAAAACAAAACAGTTTCGGTTTTTTGACTTTTGGCCCCCAGCACTGTTCATTGACGCAGCATCTACGAAATTTTAAAAAAACAGCAATTCTATATTCCCCCACAGGTAAATTTAAAAAGGGGTTTCAAAAAAAAACCTTTTATTTAAAAAAAACATAACATTTACGTTTTTTTTTTGACTTTTGCGCCCCCAGCACTTTTTTCATTGCCCGGCAGAAACAAACAAAAATCTTAAAACACAATTCTATATTCCCCCACGGGTGAATTAAAAGGGGCAAAAAAAAACCGTTTTTTTAAAATAAAAACCCATAAAAAAAGTTACGTTTTTTTTTTGATTTTTTGCCACCCAGAAACTGTTCATAGGGACGAAGAACCCCCGAAAATTTTTAAAACAGCAATTCTATTTTCACCAAGGGGGAAAAAATTGAAAAAAAAGGGGGGCCCAAAAAAAAAAACCGTTTTTAAATTAAAAAAAAAATTTTTTTCAAAACAAAACAGTTACTGTTTTTTGACTTTTGCGCCCCCAGCACTGTTCTTTACGCAGCATCTAAAAAAAATCAAAAAACAGCAATTCTATTTTTCCAACCCACGGGTTTAATTAAAAGGGGTGCAAAAAATACCGTTTATTAAACCCAAAAATAAAAAATTACGTTTTTTTTTTGACTTTTCCCGCCCCCACACGTTAAATTCGCAGCATCTCCGAAAAATCTTAAAACACAATTCTATATTCACCACGGGTTAAATTTGAAAGGGTTCCAAAAAATACTTTTTAAATTATACCAAAACATAACAGATACGTTTTTTGGGACTTTTCCCCAGCCCCAAAGATTTGTTGAAAGACACCTTGTTTTTAAAATTTTTAAAATCCAGAAATTTTTGTTTTGATTAGAGGGTTTTGAGAATACCTTGATTTGCCGTTTTTTTAATAAGAGACTTTCCAAAACAAATCCATCCCTTTCTAAAATTTTTTAAATTTTTCTGAAAAATGGAGCGAAATGAAAAGGTGGAAAGGGCGAGCAAAGGGGGGGGGTACAAAAGGAGGAAAGGGGGAAAGAAGAAAGGTCCCTCCTTACCAGGGGCTGGCGACAAAAAACCATGCCAGGGGTTTCGTCATTTTCAGGACCGGGCCTGTCATCGCGGGGGTCAGGGCCCTGTGAATTAAGAAACAAAAACCGTCCCCAAAATCTGTCCTTCAGTGGTTAATGCAACCGGCTCAAAGCAGTCTTCCCCTTTTTTCGTCCCTGGGCGGGTTCAGGGCCCAAACAAATGTCTCCCCAGCATAAATCAGCACCCGCCAACAGGGAAAAGCAGGCCCAAATGTCAACTCGTGTCCCCCACCACTGTGGATAATCCATTGTCTCAAGCCCCCTTTGATGACAAAATGGGGTTTTGGGGTCAAAAAGGAAATGTTAAAAAAAATAAACGGGAATGTTTTAGCCCTCTCTGACGCCCGGGTTTACTGATGCCAACAAGGGGGTAAAGGGAACCGGTCAATCGGCAAAAATCCCGGGCGACCCGGCAACGCCTTGCAGTCCCCCCTTGCTTGAAAGCCCGAAAGCACCCGGAATGAAAAGTCAGGACGACCAAGTCACCTGTTTTGATGATGATGAAAAAGGACAAACATTGCGGATCCATCCGGGTCTTTCCACAAAATTTTTGCTTCGAGCCCCTTCCCAACAGGGGAGGGAGGAAAACAAATTGGGGTAGGGGTCAATAGGGTTTTCCCCGAAACCAAAAAGGGAGGGGCGGTCGCAGAAGTCCGCTGAAGATTCCGCCACCCCCCGGCCCACGAAAACCCCCCGCTCCTCGCTTATCGCCGCCAAAAAGGCCAGGACCTCTAAAAAGCCGGGGCCTTTTTTGAGCAACCCTCTGATTCCCCCCACGTTTGTCAAATGCCGCCTTTGCCGTAAACGCAATAAAAGAGGCAAGAACCTTAAGGGTTTAACCCACCACCAACATGTCTATCAAAATAAACAATGCATGATTTTAAAAATGGAGGGAACATTTGGCCCAAAAAAAGGCCAGCCCAAACCCCGGGGCCCCAAACCCACGTCAAAACCCTTTGTTTTTCCCCCCTCCTCCCCCCCCCTCCCCCAAAAAACCAAGCTTCCTCACTCCCCCATGTCTCTCAATTCATGATCAGGATCAGCCTCCGCTTCACCCCACCGTCCCCCGAGTACCAACAGCACCACCAAACCCATCCTCCCCCCCTTTTTTCCTTCCGCCAGTTTAACGCCCCGCATGCCGTAAAAGCGGCCACCCTAGCAGCCACCTTCAGCCCTTCCCAGGTTTGGGAGCAGAAGAAACACTTTAAACCCCCCAAACCCAAATCCCAAACCAAAAGCCTAAATTGTCGGCATTGCCAGATTTTTTCCCCTTGGAAATGTTGCCTTTCCGTCTGGTGGACACAGAGGGGGTTTCCCCCACGTCCCCTGGGCCCCCGGGCCCGCCCCCAATACCAGATGCCACAGGGATTTTCCCTTTTCCAGAAAAAACCGTCCCGGGCCCCGGCCACCCCCGTGTCATCTAAAAAATTTTAAGGGGCGTTGTCTGCATCGGTCCGGAAAAAACCATTTTCCCCCACCGACACATTTACTTAAAATTTTTAAACACGGGCCCCGGGCCCCTAAATCTTCCCGTACAGCTCACGGGTGACTGGGTTTGGGTGTCCTGGGGGGACGGGTTCTCCCATCTCGGCCCACGCTCTTCCCAAAAACCCCAGGGATGGTGCAGGGCTCTTTCCCCCAAGGTCCCCTTTGGGGGCATCATGTGCCCCAAAAACACCACCGGTTTAAATTTAAAAACTGCCCCTTTGGGGACCGCCACAAAAACAGGTCAGGAGCTTGGACGGGTCAAGCAACGAGACCGAGCGCTTGCTGGGGGACAAAACCTTGTCCAGGCAAGGTGGTGGGGCGATAACGGGGGAAATCTGCTGGCCCCCTTAAACGGTTTGGCCCGGACACATCCCCTTTCCTGGCACATGTCATGAAACCCCCTCGTCCCCAAAATTTTTAAAGGGGCATCCGGGTTTTGGAAATGCCCGCGGGAAAAAGGCTCGAGGTCTGATTCGCACTTCCGCCGTTTTCCAAACCCCGGGTTCGTCCCCCTGGCGGGGTTGCAGCGTCGCTCGGCCTCCCCCTACCCCGTCCCATGTTGCCCTTGGGAACACGCAGAATTCCAAACCCCCCACATGCTCCACATTTTGGCAGCAGCCCCAATGCCATTACGCCCGTAAAGAAAATGGCACTGGCCGACAAGCAGCGGGACCAAACCCCGGGGGGTTTTAACCACCCAGAGTGGAGGCAGTGAAAGAGCTCTGCACCAATCCTTTTCCCGTTTTGAAGAAGCCACCAAAATGGTCAGTGCGGACAATCCCTTGTCAAACATAACATTTTTGGTACCAATTTTAGGGAACCATCGTTGGAAAACTCTGAAACAAAAAGGTCCCGCCAGCGCCAGGAGGGGACGGACACAGAGCGGACAAAGGACCTTTTTCTCCGTCAAAACCACAAGGCCCACCGTTTCACAAATTTATCCCGGGCCTTCAATTTGGCAGTGGTTTTGGGGGCCAAGCTGTGCAAGGTGGGGCCCTCACTCTCAGGGGGCATCAACTCAGGCAATCAGGGCTTTTGTTGAAGCGTTCCGGAGGGAGCGGGGGGGAGGAGGGGGAGGTATTCCTAGACAACCCCAAGTTAAAACCCACAAACCCCCGCCTTGGAAAAAAAAGGTTTGGGGCGAAATTTAGGGGGAGGGGGGGGAAGGTATCAAATTTTTCTAGTGCCCCTCGAAACCCCGAGGCTTTGGGGGAAAACAAGGCCCATCTCCACATGAGTGCTTTTGGGTGTCCCCTTTCCCCCAACATGAAACCCCCGGGAAATTTAAAGGGCCCCAAAATTTAACAACATTTTCGGGTGGCCACCCTCCTGGGTCCCCGGTACAAAAAAAAAAAATCAGCATTTTCCTTCCAAACCCCCCCAAATAAGGTAAAAAGCAGGGAAAAGGAGACCTTGCCCGATTGATCAACTGGGGAAAAGTCGTTTCACTGCTTCACGTTCCCCCAAAAATCACGGTGGAACAAAATCACGACGTGACACATTTGAGTGCCAAGTAGGCGTAGCGGCACACAGGGAAGGGGGCAGAAGCCTAATGGGTGCCTCTGGCCATCTTTTTTTTACCACCTCAAACCCAAAGCAAGCAATGCAGGGCACACATCCAAAAACACAAAGAAACAGCTTAAGATCATGGTGGCCCCAACAACTGGGGGCCAAAAACCGATGTTTTTTTTTCTGGTTTTTCCGGGACCCAATAACTTTGGGGAAACCCAAAATGGGGGCGAATGGCCCAGCTGGCTCGTCACCCAAAAAGAGGTGGTCCGCCCAGCAGCCCCCGCATATCTGAGCGGACCCTTCCCGCACAGCTGGAGGATCATTAAAAGACAAACGCAACCGGGTTTTTCCCCAGATTAAATTTGGGTCTTTGAATTTCACAAGATGAATCAGGATTTTCTCCGATGAGTTGGGGCCCCAATTTTCCGGGTCCAAACCCATTAAGGTTTGGGCCCTTTTACTTCCCATTCCTTTCAAACAAAAAATGGTCCCTTGAAAACTTATTTTTTAAAAAGACATTTCTTAAATGCAAAATTTTTTTTCCCCTTTTCCCCAAAAGTTCAAATTTTTCTGGTTTTTCTGTGAAAGGGGACTGTAAAAGACACAAGGTTCATGACAACAAACCCTATTCCCTTTTTCCACATTTCTTAAGAATTTTTCGCATTTTCAATGGTTTTTGAGGTTATGTTCGTGAGATCAGCCCAAAAAATCCCTGGTCCTTTGGGGAACCCGAAATTTTGGGTTTCTAAGTGGGATTTTCCCCCCTCACAAAATTTTTAAAAGTGGCTGAGAAATATATTTTTAATTTTTTTGGGGGGATGTACTGTTTAGATACAGCAAAATCAGGTCCTTTGTAACAGAAATGTGGCTTCTAAGGGCATTTCCCCCCCTCACAATTTTTAAAAAGTGGGCTGAGAAGGGCATTTTTATTAAAATTTTTTTGGGTTTATGCTGCTTTTGAAAAGCAGCAATACTAAGGTTTCCCAAAATAAAAAAAAGTTTTTTCTAACAGACATTTTGTTCTTTACAATTTACCAAAGTGGCCAAGGGTCATGCTTTTTAATTTTTTGGGGGGATTTTTTCTGTGACAAGCAGCTTACTACAGGTTTCCAAAAACCCAAAAAAAAAAGTTGTTTCTAACAGACATTTTGTTCTTCACAATTGGGCAAGAGTGGGGTCAAGGGGGGAAAAGGGGCGTTTAGAAACAGGAATAGGGGGGACAAATGTTAAAGGACAATATTGCAAAATGACCTTTTTTTTGCAAGATCCTTTAACAAAACAAACAATCCCGTAATTTAGACAACCCCCAAAAATACAATGAAAAAAAGGAAAAAAGACATGGTGGGGGTTTCCCTCCCATTTTAAAAATTGTTTTTTCCTTTTGAATTAAAGTACTAAAAAACTTGCCCTTACAAAAAGCTTTTTAAAAATTCCCTTAAAATTTTCAAGGGGGGTACAGGAAAAATTGACCAAAATGGAAATTTTAACAAAGGACTGGGGTATGGAGCACGGACAGAGGGAAAAAAGTACAGAACCAAATTTTCCCCCAGCAAATTGAGTAAAATAAAAAAGAAAAAGCCAAATAAAGGGCACCTGGGTTTTTAAAAGGAGCGTTTTAAACCCCCAGTAATTTTCCCAAAAAGCCAATTGGCCACACTCATCCCGGAAAGGGGGAAGCGCCAAACCCAGGATATTTACTGAAACAGAGGAGGGGGGGGGTACCACACATCCGCTTCCGCAAAACCCGCTTTTAGCACGACAGTTTTCGTTGCGCGTCAACAGGGCATTTTTAAACCCGCGTGTTAAAAGATGACGGACGGGCCCCCCTGGCTTTTCACCGCAAACCCCCTGTAACCCCCGGCCCCCGGGGCCATGCTGTGGGCCCCGGACAGGTTTTGTAAAAGCCCCTGAAACAAAAAAGGTGGGTTTAAAGAAATCCTTTTTCCCCCACTTTTTAATGGGGGGTCATGCAGGTTTGGGGCTCATGCGTGGCCCAGGACAAGGGAAGTCAATGTCCAGTTTAAACTAAAATGGGGGGTTGAAAGACTCCTTTTTCCCCCGGGACTTTTTAAATTTTGGGGTCATGCAAGGGGTTTTTGGGGGGCCCTTCCCCTTGGGGTTTGGCCCCCCAAAGGGGGGGCCCGGTATTAGGGGCCCAAATGTCCGTGACAAATAAAAAGGTGGGTTTAAAGACCCCCCTTTTTCCCCGGGACTTTTTTTTAAAAGTGGGGTCCCTTTCAGGTTTTTGGGGGCCCCCCCTGTGGCCCAGACCAAAATTTTAGTCAAGTCCCCGTTCCCAAATAAAAAAAGGGGGGGGGTTGAAAGACCCCCCTTTTTCCCCGGGACTTTTTAAATGTGGGGGTCTTCAGGTTTTTGGGGGTCATTTCTGTGGCCCCCCGGAAAGGAAAGCCAAAAGTCCGTTTTAAAAAAAAATGGTGGTTGAAAGACACCTTTTTTTCCCGGGACTTTTTAAATGTTGGGGGGCCTTTCAGGTTTTTGGGGGTCATCTGTTGGGGGCCCAGGAAAAAGGGTTAAAATCCCCATTTGGAAAATTTTTCCCTTTCTTTCCCCAAAAATTTAAAAATGGTGGTTAAAAGGGCTCCCTTTTTCCCCCCCCCTTTTTAAAAAGTGGGGGTCCCGCGGTTGGGGCTAATTTCTGTGGGGGCCCGGACAGGAAACAATTCCAGGGCAACTAAAATGGGGGGTTGAAAGACTTTCCTTTTTTCCCGGGACTTTTTAAAAGGGGGGTCCCTGCAGGTTTGGGGCTCATGCTGTTGGGCCCCGGACAGGTAAGTCAATGTCCAGTTAAAACTAAAATGATGGTTTTAAAGACTCCTTTTTCCGGCACTTTTTAAATGTGGGGGGGAAAGCCCGGTTTTTGGGGCCCCAGCGTGGGGCCCCGGACAGGTTTTAGTCCCAAAGTCCCCGTGAAACTAAAATTTGGTTTGGTTTAAAGACTCCCCTTTTTTCCCCGGGAAATTTTTAAATGTGGGGGTCAGGCCCGGGTTTTGGGTCTTTCGTGGCCCAAAGGGCAGGGATAGTCAAAGGTTTCCCTTCAACTAAAAAAAGGGGGTTTTAAAGAAAATTTTCCCTTTTTTTTTTGGGGGCTTTTTAAAAAAGGGGGGCATGCAAAGGTTTGGGGGGGCCCCCCCTGCTGGTTCCCCGAAAAGGGGGTATTCAAACCCCGTTTTTGTAACAAAGATGGTTTTAAATCATACTTTCCTTCGGGACTTTTTTTAAATTTGGGGGGTGAAGCAGGTTTTTAAGGGGCAGGGTGTGGTACCAAAAACAGGGATAGTAAATGGCTGTGACTTTTTTTTTTGTGACATTTTTATAACCAAAATGTGTTTCCTAAGAGTAACCCCGTTCCATTTGACTGGGTTTCGGATGTTAAATTTTACTTCCCCCAGCCTTTTTTTTGGGTGTAATAAAGAAAGGGGTTTTTTGCTCTCCCATAGAACCCTTTTTTGGTCATTTGCGCATAATCGATTTCTCCCAATCGAAAAAATTTTTCGATAAACCCGGGGGACTTTCGACTAAACGAACGATCCGATAGCCCAAAGAAAAAAAAAGCTCAACACTAGTTATTTCTGTTTTTTTTTTTATCTAATGTGCAGCTTTATAGACCATACCATCCAAATGATGTGCCAGACAAGGTCTAACTAAAGTTACGCAATACTAAATAAAAACCTAAGCTGTACCCAAAACATTTGTCGTTCTATACCTAAAGCATGCTCTGTCGCATCCAAATAATGCTCCATACTATACACAACTGTCACGGATGCCCCTGCGACCCTCGTCCCGGGTCGCAGGCGCATCTGTGCCCTGACGCCGAGCGGCGCCCCTTCCCGCACGTCAGTTCCGGGGTCCGCTCACCCCCCTGTCACTGCCGGCGTTCACTTACCCGGCCACGCTCCTGCTCTGTCCGTCTCTGTCCCGCGACGCGCGGCCCCGCTCCCTAGGGCGCGCCCGCGCCGGCAGTGTGAAATTTAAAGGTACAGTGCGCCGGTAATTGGTCATTGCCGGGAACTGTTCCTATTTAAGTCCGGCCTCTTCCTGGCAGCCTTGCCGGATCCTTAGTGTTCATGCCTTTGGAGAAAGCGTTCCAGAAGTCCAGTCTAGTCTTGTCTACCGTGTACCGAACCGCTAGCCTACGTTTACCGACCCGCGAATCTTGCCGCCTGCCCAGAACCTTTGCCTGTCCACGTCTACGAACCAGTGCCGCCTGTCCTGACCTTCTGCCTGTCCCCGACTACGAGCCTGCCTGACAAATCTGTACCTCGCCTACCCTTGGCCGCCACTGCAGGCAAGCCCCGCCAGTGGAAGCGACCTGGTAGATTCCCGCCGCAGCAAGTCCATCCCGCTTTGCGGCGGGCTCTGGTGAATACCGGAACCTACTTAGATTCCGCTTCCTGGTGTGGGCTTACACCATCGCCTGCGGTGGTCCAGCGGATCCACTTCCAGACCGTTACAACAACAAGGTAATACAGTGTCTAAATGATACATCATTCTGCACTATAATTAGTAACTACATTTTAGATCATACCATACATACTGTATATATCTGAACATTACACTATACAGTGCCCAAATAACATGGTATAATGCATACCAAGAATGTGTGCAATTTACAAGCACCATACCCTGCTGAGAACTTGTAACTGTATATAAATAATACCTCTGTACAACACTCAAGTTCAAATTTCTAATGTTTTGTTTGAAAAAAAAAGATATGTCCCTTATTGAGTTGGATTCTGTATGTATTCCATGTGGAAGTGCATTGGGGAGCCAGGAGGCAGATAATATGCCTCTTAGAATAGGAGAAATGTGCAACCACAGATGCAGCAAAATCTGTGGCAATAAAGTTAAATTAGCAGAAGAAATCAGAGGGTTTTTCTGAGATTTTGGCAGCGTATTATGCAGAGGAGTTTGATTTTGTCATGTTAGTATATTCTTAGTCTTGAGCACCTGCAGATCAGGTCATGTAACCTTTTTTTTGGCAGTTCTCTCCTAAAAATGTCTGTGCCCTTAGATCAGTGTACTCTGCGGTTTTGTAAACAGTGGCAAAAAAAAATCCCAAAAGCAAAATTTTCCCATTTAGACCCAAAAGACAAAAATATGTGGAGGTGGTAGCAGTCGGGGCCCTGGGGGCAAAATTGCACCCCCCCTGCAGTACGGGGTAAATTTTCGAAATGGCTCTGTATATTGCTATCAATATCTAAGCTGCAAAATAAAAAAAAAATATCTGAAAGAAGGAAGTTAAAATGCAGTTTATGTTTTTTTGGGTTAGGAAAACAATAGTTTGGGTCAGGGTTTGGGTTTCGCCGGGAAAGATTTTAAAAATCATTTGAAATTGCGATTGGGTGGAAATTGGTATAATTTATATAGCATGGAAGAGGATGTTAATCCTCATGAGTAGGCACTGGAAATGCCTATTTTATTGAAAAATGCCCTTTTGTTGCTTGTTACAGGTTTTTTTTTTTTTTTTTTGTAAACAATCTTAAAACAATATAAAAAAGGAAACTGAACATGCTAAAACCCGGGCATCATCAGTCATCTTTAACCTTTCAGGGCCCCCTACAGCCAAAACCAAAATTTGGGGGCCCCCCCCATTACTTTGTTCCTTTTTTTTTAAAAATATCAAAAGGCGCCTTTTTTTAAATTAAAGGGCCCCTGACAGGAGTACCCGCCGGGACTGCCCTATTGGGACCCCCGGGTAAAATTTTTACAATAGGGTGCAGTTTTAAAGGGCAAGTTCTCTGATTTTCAAATCCCAAAAATATTTGTATGTTTAAAATTTCAAGAGACATACAGTATCTCTCAAAAGTGAATACACCCCTCACATTTTTGTAAATATTGTATTAAAAACTTTGTCCCCCCTGGGGGACCCCCCAAACCAATAAAAAAAAAAATATGACACTCTGACACATTGTAAAGTAGTCAGTGTATAGCTTGTATAACAGTTTAAATGTAATGTGCCCTCAAAATAACTCAACACATCAATGTCTAAAAAGCTTTGGGAAAAAAGTGGGGTATACCCCAAGAGTAAAACGGACAATTTTTTGCCCAAATTGGGCCCTTTTTTTTTTCCCCGGTGTCATGTGATCATTTTTTTTTTTTCAAAGGGGCTAAAGGGTTTTAATTTGGGGCAGGTTGTTAAATTTTGGGGTTATCACTCTCAAATTTTTATCAGAAATTGGGGCACTGGAAGTTCGGGCATGGGACCCTTTATGGCAAAGAAAATGTCTGAGGATCTGAAAAAAAGAATTTTTTGTTTTCATAAAGAGGTTAGGCTATAAGATGATTTTCAAAACCATGAAACTGACTGAAACATGTTGGCAAGACCAAAACAGATGTTTAACAAGACAGGTTTTGCACCCCAGAACAGGGCCCCGCCCTGGTTGACCAAAAAAATTGAGTGCACATGTCAGCATCATATCCAAAAAATTGTTTTTTTTAAATTTTGAAAATATGAAGGGGTGCCAGAAATTTCAACAGAGGGTTTTTGGGGGGCTTTTGTGCTCAGACCCTATCTGAAAAAATGCATTAAATTGGTCCTGGCCCTGAATGTTGGCCCCGAAGGAAAACCTTTCTAGGGGAAAAAGCACAAGAAACCCAAAAGTTTTTTGGGGAAAAAAAAGGACTAAGGAAAATTGATTACGAAATTAGTTCTGTGATCTTTTTGAGAAAAAAGATATAGTTCAGATGGAGTCAAGCGTGTGTGGTGGTAACCAGGTTAGGAGTACAAAGACAAGTGAACCATGAATGCCAACATGTACAGTGACATACTGTACTGAAGCAAAGCATCATCCTCTCCATTCAGAAACTGGACCACAGGGCAGTATCCCAACATGTTAACAACTCCAAACACGTTCTGAGACACAAAATGCCATGCTAAAGAAAATGAGGGTAAATATGCTGGACTGGCCAAGCATGTCTCCAAGCCTAAACCCTATTGAGCATCTGTGGGGCATCCTCAAACAGAAGGTGGAGCACGGGCACAGGATCTTGAAAATCTACCAGTTCTGTGATATTGTCATGGAGGATTGGAAGAGGACTCCAATGGCAACCTGTGAAGCGCCACTGAATTCCACGCCCAAGAGAGTTAAGGCAATGCTGGAAAATAATGGTGACCACACAAAATATTGACATTTTGAGCACAATTTGTCCATTATCACTTAGAGGTGTATTCACTTTTGTTGCCAGCGGTTTAGCAATTAAAGGAGTTTGTTGAGTTGAGTTTGTTGGTCTTAATTAGAGATGAGCGAGCAGTAAAAGTTCTAGTTCGAATAGGACCTCGAACTTTAGTGTGTTCGGTTCGAGGATCTATTCGAACTAGAACCCCATTTAAGTAAATGGGAGAAGATGTTCTATTTAATTTTTATACCTATACAGGTTAGGAGAAGCTGTAATTACAACCCAGAACAGTAAACTGGATATGTGGAACAACTTAGTGACAGAAAAAATGAGAGGCTAAAATACTTCATTCCATTTTCAATGGCTAACTGAAAAATGAAGACAGCTGGCAAGCTGGAACGTAACTATAGGAGTGCAGTTGGTCGAGCGCGCGTACTAGCGGGGCCCCTCACTTGAGGGTGCCCAAAAGCCCCCTTTTTGTCAAATAGTCTCCAAAAAAATGGAAATCTAGCAAGAGAACAAAGAGTGACTTTTAATTACTATATTTACTATTTTGCCATAGGCAAACTTAAATGGACAACATTGTAGAAAGAGGAAAGAAATCACAAATTAAAATGTCATGCCTGACCTCCCCAACATGTTTCACCAACTAAATAGCTTCATCAGGGGATAGAGGACCTGACCTAATTTGTGATTTCTCACCTCTTTCTGCAGTATTACCCGCTGCAGAGGGTCTCACAAGGAAACCTTATATGTTTTATGTCCATCGATTAGGATGACTGCCCAATTTGTAGGTTTTTGGATCCCATATTGGAGTTTAGTAAATGACTATATATATATAAGGTTTCATAGTTTCATAGTTTGTAAGGCTAAAAAAAGTACAATCGTCCATCTAGTTCAGCTGTGTGCTAAGGTGTTGATCCAGAGGAAGGCTAAAAAAACCCCAATAGAAGTAGAAGCCAATTGTCCCCTCATTTTAGTGAAAAATTCCCTTCCTGACTCCAATAGGCTATACTAATAACCCTCTATCACTGACCCCAGTCTCCTCAATCCTAGTCACTATAATCTGTTATATAATTACCTCTCAAGAATGAATCCAAACCCCTTTTTGAACCGGTTATGAATTCACCATGACATCCCTCTCTGGCAGAGAATTCCATAGTCTCACCGCTCTTAGCGAGCGGTACACAGATTCCCTTCTATTTTATTGTAGAAACTTTCGTTCCTCAGACGTAAAGGATCCCCCCTTTTTCTAGATACAGCCCTGTGTATATATTAATCTTGGGAGAGACTCTATATTGACCTCTTTGATGTATTTAAACATATTTATTATGTCCCCCCCACCCCGAAGCCTTCATTTCTCTAAACTAAAAACCCTAATCTGGCCAATCTTTTCTGTTACTGTAGTCCACCCAGTCCTTTTTATTAGTTTTGTTGCCCCACTTTGTACCTGTTTCAAGCTCTACAATGTCCTATTCCTGTCACTGTTCTCCCAAAACTGTACACAATATTCCATGTGTGGTCTAACCAGTGACTTGTATAATGGGAGAATAATGTTCTCATCATGTACAACTATGCCCCTTTTAATGCACCTATTTGCTTTGGCTGCTCTGCGTGACACTGCTGCTACAGCTAGTTTTTTTAAAACCTGTTTTTCCTCCAGATCCCAAGTCCCTTCTCCATTCACTTTTACCCAGTGTTTTTTCCATTTAACCATGTAATCATGTAATGATTTCTCTCCTCATGTGCATAAACCTTGCATTTATCAGTGGTAAACCTCATCTGCCATTTCCCTGCCCAGGCCACCAACTTATCCAGATCCCTTTGTAATATCATATTATCCTCTATTGTGTTTGATTACTTTACAGGAGTCTTAGTATCATCTGCCAAGATCGATATTCTACTGTGTATTCCCTGTGTAAGATCATTAATGAAAATGTTAAAGATTATTAAGGGCCCAATACTGACCCTTGTGGTACCCCACTAGTAACAGCGATCAGTCTGAGTATGTACGTTAATTACTACCCTTTGTTTTTCTATCAGTGAGCCAGTTTCTTACCCACATTTTCCTCTGTCCAAGCATTCTCATTTTTATTTACCAACCTTTGTATGTGGCACCGTATTCAAATGCTTTAGAAAAATCCAGATATATGTCATCCAGTGCCTCACCCCGATCCAGTCTAGAACTGACTTCACCTCATAGAAGTGTTTGATGAGATTAGTCTGACAGGACCGAGCCTTCATGAAACCCAGTGCTGGAATCGGCGTTATACATTTATTTTCAGTGAGATACTCCAGGATAGCACTCTGAGAAAACCTTCAAACATTTTACCTACAACATGAGGTTAATCTTACTGGCCTATAATTCCCTGGATCACTTTTTTGACCCCTTTTTTGAATATTGGCACCACATTTGCTATGCGCTCCAAAATTTTCCTTTGGGACAACCCCTTATTAGACATTCCATGAATATTAAAGAATAGAAGGTGGGGGCCTATCTATGACATCACATAACGCTCTAGGACACTGGTGTATGCCATCTGGACCTGGGATTGTCTATTTAATCTTCCTAAAACGGACTGCACATCATCCGGGTAGACAAGATACTTTTAAGTTGGAGTTTACACATCTCTCTTGTTTCAACAGGAAGGTCCATCCTCCTAATAAATACAGTTGAGAAAAAGTGTTTCATACGTTTGCTTTTTCTCATCACCCTCTACTGGCCTTCATCTCCTCCCTCAGTATTTTTCAAATGGGGGGTGGGGGGGGGGGGGGGGGGGGGGTGGGGGGGGGGGGGGAGGGGGGGGGCCCATCATTTTCCGTTTTAATCTTTTACTATTTATATAGTTAAAAAATATTTGGGGTTAGTTTTACTTTTCTATGGCAATATGTTCTTTCCGTCTCCAGCTTTGCATCCACACTCCCTTATTTTACACACTTTATTTTTTTCCTATACTTTCTTAGTGCCCTCTCACTGCCCTCCTGTTTTAGTAGTTGAGAAACACTTTCTTTTTGTTTTTTATTGCCTCTTTTTACATCCCTGTTTGATCCCACATTGTTTTTCCTGTTTTCTAATTTTTTTTATTACCATAAGGTATGTACCTCTTACAGTGGTAGCCTAGGAAGTTTTTAAAAATATCCCATTAAGAATTAGTTCTGCCATATTTAAACACAATTGTCCCAGTCAATCCGGTTTTAGGCCCTCACTAAGCAGAATAAAATTAGCCTTCCTAAAATTCAGTGTTTTTGTAGGCTCCTTGACAAAAACTCTATTGAAGGATAAACGAAATTAAATTAAATTTGGTCACTGAATCCCTAGGTGCCCTCAACCTGAACCTTTGTTACTCTGTCAGTCTAACAGATTTTATATATGGGGGGTGGGGGGGGGGGGGGGGGGGGGGGTGGATTAGGTCAGAAGGGCCTTCCTCTAGTCGGGTTTCCTGCACCATTTGGCAAAGGTATTATCATTTAGTTATTGACAAAAAACCTGTATTCCTTATGAGAGCTACAAGCTTCAATTCCCAAATGATGTCTGGATATTAAAAAGTCGCCCTTAAATAATAACCTCATTCGATAGCCGCCTCATCTATTTGCCTGAGGATTACATCTTCCATGGGTTCTGTTATATTTGGGGCTATAGCAGACCCCTATTAAGTATTATATGGTTATTGTAACCCCCACGTATATTTACCCATAATGATTCCACATGTACATTAACTGAAACTATATATTACCTAATTGTTGGATTCAGACAGGATTTTACATAGAGACAAACACCCTCCCCCTGTTCCGGTCTTTACGCTCCTTCTAAATAGACCTGTAACCCTCAAGTTAACCGCCCAGTCGTAGCTCTCGCCAGCCATGTCTCATTTACCTCCACTAAGTCATATTTTTCTTCAGGCTATTAATACTTCTAGTTCCATTGATTTTGTTTAGTCAGCCACCTGGCATTGGTCAGCATGCAATTTATAGATTTTTTCATTTTTTAGGCCATTCTCCCTTATATTTTTATCTATTGCTACACCCCTTCCCTCCACTCCACCCCCTGTTTTATTCCTAATTACAAGATCGCTATCTTAACTATCTTGCATGCTATATGTGTCGTTACCCTCCCCTCCAGTCCCTAGTTTAAATATTCCTCCAACTTCCTGGCCATTTTGTCCCCCAATACAGCGCACCCTCCCCATTTAGATGCAGCCCCATCCCTAGCATAGAGCGTCTGTAGCCAATACAGAAGTCAGCCCAGTTCTCCAAAAGACCAAATACCTCTTTCCTACACCAATTTTTTGAGCCACTATTCACTCTCTAATCTCCCACTGCCTCTCTGTGTGCTCGAGGACAGTAATTTTCTGAAATATTACCTTGGAGGTCCTTGCCCTGACTATTGGCCTAAGTCCCATGTAATAATTTGTTAAGGACACTCCACCTACCTCTAACTTACACACGTCATTGGTGCCAATTTGGACCATGACAGCTTGGAATTCTCACCAGCCTCCACACACACACACACACACACACACACACCCGATCCGCGATATGGTCGAACCCGGGCCCCAGGTAAACAAACACTGTTCGTGCGATCCCCGGTCTTTGTTGCAGATTGCCCTGTCCGTGCCCCTAATAATTAGTCCCCAACTAACTAGCACCTGTCTAGCCTGACCTGCACTCCTATTGCCCAGCTTACTGGAGAGACAGGGGTAGTGTCCTTGCTGCAGCAATTGCTATTTTCTGAACCGATATCCCCCTCATCCGCCAATCTTGCGAAATTTGTTGGGTGTACCAGTTTAGGACTACCTCACCTGACACTCTCCCCTCTACCCTTCTTTCTTACTGTTACCCATCTAGCTGCCTTATGTTCCTGCACATCCATGCTACCACCCCCCCAGTATCTACAACCCTGGCGAGTGATTGCTCATTGGGCAGCGGCTCGCTTCCAAGTTGGCAATGGTTCTCAGTGTCGACACTTGCTCATTTAGGATCCAGGATCCGGGCTTCTAAAGTTGCACATGTGCACACGCTCGCAACCCCCACATCACAACCAACACCCTCCTTACCTCGCTTCTTGCACAGCAGTATGCCCCCTCAAACTGTTTGCTCAGGATGGCATACATTGCACAGGTTTGTGCACTGGACAGCATTGTCAAACTTGGAGACTCATGGGATTTACCACAGGTTCCCCCTGTTAATAGGTGTGTTCACCAGACTTGATAATAAAAAAAAAGGGGAATTATTCCTTCACGATTAGAAAGATAAATGAGAGTTAGAAATCAGTTTTTTAAATAGTGTTACATCGAGTCAATGTTATACATAATATAAGTCTACACACACATTAGCGCTTATAGATTGAGAACTGTACATAAAGTTTAAGATTGACTATGGCAAATAGTACACACAATTATAGTCATCAAAGCCCCTTGACACATAGGAAATTTGGAGACAGTGTGATATACAATTACGAACCCCCATAACTGCAAAAACTGAACTTTTCGGGCACATAGTAATGACATCTAGCAAATCCAAGCACTAAATATACTATAATAGTGTGATCCATGTACAAGAGAGTTAGGAGTTTGGTGGATTTCAAATGTCACCCAAATAAGCAGCTTCTGGGTTGGAAGAAAGATGCAGCCAGCAATACCAAACTCCCTAAGTATTATGGAGAGGAAAATGCTATCTAACTAAGAGCAGTCGGTACAGTATAGAGAGTGAGCTGAAAATGGTGTTCACAAGGCAATACAGTGAAATGTATATAACAGGGTCATGTGATTTTAGCAGTTAATGAGAGCCCTACACCTCAGCGATGACGTTTTTGACACTTCTGTGCTCTGCACTAATTGGATGGCCACCAAAAATGCAGAAAGGTGATTGGATGAACACTAAAAGTGCAGAAAGCCGCTAAAAAATAAACTGAAAGTGGTGTGTCGAACTAGAACTTTACTTGAATGAACAGAAAAATGTTTGGTTCGAGTTCTAAAAATTCAAGAAGTTCTACTAGAACTTAACTTTTCTAGAACAGTTCGATCAACACTAGTCTTAACAAATGTATAGTGCTAACTTCATATCTAGTTAAGTAAGTAAAGGACTTAAAAAGCAACAGAACTCATTTCTCATATAGAACCCTTGAGTAAAAAATCCTTTTGCGCAATCATTTAACAAAACTCATAGAAATACACATTGAATTTTCCAAATTACTGATCTGAGAGACTATTCAGTATATGTTCACCAGACATAAGTTTTTGGCATACAGAGACAAGCAGTCAAAATTTATGCTAGCTATGATTGAACAACAACAAAAAAAAGAACACAACTAAGATTGCAACAATCACTTCCCCCATTGGTCTACAAATAACAAACACTAATGAAATAGCAGACACCTTCTACATATACTGTACTTCTCTTATGAAGCAAAACACAACTGATACTCCTTTTACTACTCAGCAGTGTACTATTATTCCAGATGCAATCAAATACTATTGGCTATTATTTTGAAAGAATTCATTTCTTTTCCTAAAGGATTCCCGTTCCTGCTGCAAAAGTTATGTGTCACTGTTGTGGCAAACTCACTCATAAACCTGAAAAATACAGCTTGCTGTCCTAACTACAGACCTGTATCACTCTAAAGTGTTGATTTAAATGTATATGCTTAAATACTGTCAGCTCAGTTACAATCAATCTGGCCACGTAATACAATATTTACCATAACAGTCAGGCTTTACCAATGGACGAGATGGGAAAGAACAGGCTTACAGAATCCTTAATGTCATTTCTGCTCCCCTCCGGGAAATAAAAAAATACTTCTTTCAGCCATATATTTAAAACACAATTCAAAAACTTGTTTCATACTATGCTTTATTATTTCACTACTCTACCCCAGTACATATGTCGGAGTTAACGACTTCTATAAATTCAGTTATTATTCCTAAGGTAACAAAAAAAACTACAAAACTCCTATTTTAATAGACGGGTAGGAGAAGCTACCAAGTATCCAAAAACTAAATCAGTAGTAGTATGGCAGCTACCTTATCATCTAGCAGGCTCATCATCTTTTTATGGGGAGGATCCATGGTCCATTTTGGGGACCTTTTTTTTTCTTTCCCAAACATTTCCCTGAGGGATTTTAAGCCCCTTAAAATTTTTTTTGTGATTTATAGGCATTGTTGCATGTTTTTTTCCCCTGATAAACCCCAATACTTTTATGGGGGAAACGGGGGAATTTTTGTACAATTTTTTGAACTGGCTTTCTTGCCTATTGGAACTTACGCATCTTTTTTCAGTTCTGCTGCTTATTTTTGTTAATAATATGCACTGGTATTTTTAAATTTCTTAATGATTGCTTTTTAAATTTCCCTTAACTATAGGTTGTTTTCCTTTATAAAATTTTATTATTTTTATTATTTGTTATTTTTTATTATTTTTATTATTTTTATTTATTTTATCTAGGTGTTTTTCCGTACATCTTACCAGTACATTCTGGGGCATTGTTGGTTTTTTTTAGGGTAGGTTTTTGTGGGGTTTTCCCCTTTTGGGGGGGGGTTTGGTTCCCCCGTTTTTTTTCGTTTAGGTTATTTTGTGGGGGGGTGTATTTGGGGACACTGTATTTCCCCCTTGTTTTTTACATGTACTTTTTAAAAATTTTAGATTTTAAAATTTTTTTACCTGAAGGGGGGTTTCTCTATTTTTTGATTTTTTTTAAAGGGTAACCAAGCTATGTAGTGTAGTGAAATCTAGGGAAAGATGTTTTAAAAATTGGAAGGGGACCTGGACACACAATTTTTGGGGGCAAGTTTTTGGGAAATAGGGTTTTAATGTGGTTAAAAATTTTAAGGTTTTAAATTGGGCAGAATAATCGGGCAGGCATCATATTTTCCGGGGGGGGTGAAAAGCTGGGGAATCGTTTTTTGAGCAAGACTGGGCTTTCTTGTGATCTTTAGACTACAAAACCCAGGATGATTGTCAATCAGTTCCCTTTAAAGGGCCCCAAGAAAAGATTTTTGCCGTGTTTAAAAGAGGGATGGTTTTGGGGAAAAGGAAATATAATTTTATGCTGTATAAAGCATTGGTGCGATCTAAATTGGGGAAATATGTGTTTCGGGTTTAGGTTTAGTTTTATAGAAAAGATGTAATGGAGCTAGAGGGGGGCCCAAAGGGGTTTAGGGAACCCAAACCCTTTTTAAGGGGGAAAGGAGCATTTCGGGTTTTGAGGAGAGGTTAGAAAAAACTGAACTTATTTAGTCTTTAGAAAAAGATTTGCTCTTGGGGGGGCTGATTATTTATATTAGTATTAATTAAAAGGGCCCCACAAAAAGTTTGGCGAAAAATTTTTTCATTGTAAAACCCCCTCAATAGGGAAAAGGGGGCATTTCCCTTTTGGGTGGAGAAAAAAAGGATTCAATTCCAAAAGGGAAAAGTGTTTTCCTGTGAAAACTTTTTAAAACTTTTGGAAAAACCCGCCCGAGGGGCTAGTTTTCCCGCAGGAACAGTTTTTTGGGTTTTAAAAAGGGGTTTTGATAACTACCTGATACTAAAGAATATTAAACCCCTATGTTAGCCCCTAAAAAATTTAAGGGTTTTCCCGTCTGATGGCAAAAATTGGGGGTCAGAAAAGTTAAAACTTAGCTAGAGCAGATTTTTGGGTTTTTGCCATATTGGTTTTTAAAGCATTCACCGTAGGGGGGTTAGGCTTAAAAACCTTATTTTCCCTCCCCTTCACCCCCATTTTCCCCCCTTGGTTAACTGGATTGGGTATATGTCTTTTTTAAAACCCTACCAATATGAAAAAATTAAAATGGTTACCGCTTAAACAGATTTGTTTCAAGTAATGTATAGGACCACAACAAAACTCAAATTACTTACAAGATTCTCCAACTCCCTTTAGACAGAAGTGGACTGAAAAGGCATTAGATGCCTGATTTAATTACATTAAATTGAATATTATAAAGCAGTGATCTCTACATTTAATCGGACGCCTACCACACAAAAATTTTGGAAATTTTTTTAAGGAGGGTAGAAAATCAAACCCTTCCTCTAAAGACAATTTTACATATTCCTAATGCAGATTTTAAAATATTTCCCAAATTTTCAAAAAAGCAATAACAAAAGGACAATTTTAATTTTGAAAAAAACATTTTCAAAAAAAGGAGGGGATCTTAATTAGGGGATTAGGTATGTTGTCCCCAAGTTTCCTGGAGTGTTGCCAAAAAAAAGGGCGGGGTTTCCCATTTCCAGGGGCTTTTCCTTAGTTTGGCCTTGTTCCACCCTACTGGGAAAGAATAATGTTTTCCCAAATTTCAAATTTAGGCAAATGCATTTCGCGGATTTTTTCATGGGGTTGTTCAGGGGTACTGGGGGTTTACTTTTGAAACCCGCCAGGGTCTTCCCTAACTGTTTTTTGGGGGGGGCCCATGGGAAAAAAAGCACACGCAGATTTTTAATGGTGGTTTTGATCATCTATTCTTCTTGGGCATCTGGGGGAGGGGTTTTAAAAGGAAGGGGCCATAGTACCCCCCTCCTGAGGAAAAATTATGGAAAAAAAAACAGAGAAAAGAAAAGTCGGGTAGGGGAAGGGAATTTAAAAAATTTGTGTTGAGCGATTATTATCGGGCAAAGTTGAAACGGCACGGTTTTTATGTTGATCAGGGTTTTTTGATCACGCGATAATTTAGGTTTAAAATCCCGTGCATAATCTTTTAAAATTCCCCGCCATTTTTTGGCCTTCCCGTTTTATTTTGGCGGCAGGGAAATTAGCTTAGAGAATAGAGCAGGGTGACTTGTGTGCGACGTCATGACGGGAGTGTATGGTTGCGATTGGCGGGAAAAAATCACATGACCTCTTTTACATAGAAACCCTTCCTGTTCTGTCGTGTGTGTCATATCTCAAAGATTTGGACTGTGCTCTCCCTCTTTGCAAACGCTCAGCGAAATTTTCTATTTGTTCACAGAAAAGCTATACTTTTAGCCGTGAACCTTCGAACTTAGGTAAATCAGGTTTTTGCGTTTTTAGGTAGTTAGGCTGAGAATTTTAAAGGGCACTACCGCGTAAAGTCAGGGGGAAGAAGCGGGGGGGGGGGGCACGGGCAAATACAGCAAGCCTTTAAAGGATACGGGGATATTGTGCACCCAGACTTATGTGACTTTGCATTGCAATAGTTAACATTTTTTCTTTTTAAATATTTGGGATTTTGGGGCCCCCTAACTTTTTTAGGAACGATCTTTTCTAGAAACTGAGTCTATCTGTTTGGGGTGCAAAACTCCACTTTTTTTACAGTTTTCATTTCAGATGGGTGTTTTTTTCACTTTTGGCAGTCAAGCTTTGTTGAGAGAGGTCCCTTTTGCATTTAAAATTTTAAATCCAGCAATTTTGTAGTACCACAGAGTATTGATAGGTCCCAAAAAAATCCCTTTTATTTACCCGCATACATTTCAGTACTTTTTTTTTTTCACTTTGGCGCAGGCCAGCTTGTTCATAGACCCACCTTGCAGTTAAAATTTTTAAATACAGAATTTTGTAGTCACCACAGGTTATTGATAGGTGCCCAAAATACCTTTTATTATCCTTTATACATTTCAATACTTTTTTTTCATTTTGGACAGTCAAAAGCTTTTTTTTGATAGAGCTATTTTGCACTTAAATTTGAATCCAGCAATTTTGTTTGATTGGGGATTGAAAATAGCTGGATTTGCCTCTTTAATAAGAGTTTTTCCAAAAAAAACTCTTCCATACCTTTCTCAAATTTTTATCTTTCAAACAGGGACGAATTAAGGTGGTAACGAGCAAAGAGGGGGTAGGAATGGGGTGAGGTATGAGAGAAGGTGCTCCTTCCAGTGTGGGAAAAACGAAAGCCAGCGATCGGGGTTGCAGGACCGTCACCCCTTTCAGCGCTGGTCAGGGCCGTGAATCTCCGAAAAAAACAGCGTCCCCAATCGTTCTTCAGGGGGTCAATGCAACCTCACCAGCATCTTACCTCCTCGTCCTCCCGTACGGCCACAAATGTCGCATCAGCATCATCACATCCTTTCCACATGAAGCAAGCACCCCAAAATGTCAACCGGTACCACCACGGGTGGAAAATAACTTTTCTAAAGACCCCTTTGATGACAAATGTGATTGGGTCAAAAGGGGAGTTAAAAGATCAGGGGCCCAAAGGGATTTTTTTGTCTGTCTGACGCCCAGTTACTCATCCCATCAGAGGGGAAAAGGAACCCGGTCAATCGAAAAAAACCCGGG
Organism: Phyllomedusa bahiana; assembly: GCA_025379985.1. Classification (NCBI taxonomy): domain Eukaryota; kingdom Metazoa; phylum Chordata; class Amphibia; order Anura; family Hylidae; genus Phyllomedusa; species Phyllomedusa bahiana. The sequence continues at coordinate 42,257 of JAODAL010008947.1, forward strand.
CGGTAGGCAATCCCTTGCAGTGCCTTTCTTGCTTGTAGCCCGCAGCTCCGGGAAATGCAAAATGTCAGGACGACGAATCCCCGTGTTGATGATGATGATGATGATGACATTGGATCCAACGTGGTCTTTTCAGCAGAATTTGCTGCTAGCGCTTCATCATGGACGGGGAGGAAAGAGAGGGGGTGTGTCAATACGGGCCCCCCTAAAAGGGGGAAGGGCGGTCGCAAAAGTCCGCTGATATGATTCCGGCACCCACGGTAGCAAACCCCGTCCTCGTTATCCCCGTCAAAAAAGGTCCGGGACCTCCAACCCGGGGCCCTTTCTTTGAGCAAGCCCCTGATTTACCCACGATGTCAGATCCCGCCTTTGCCGTAAACCTAAGTAGAGGCAAGAATTTAGGTGTTTAACCCCCACCAAAAATCTAGTCACATGCAGCAAATCATGATTAAAATGCGGACACTTGGCCCAAAAAAAGGCCCAAACCCAAACGCCGGGCTTCCAACCACTGTCACCCCCTTTGCCTCCCCTCCTCCTCCTCCGACCACCAGCGTTCCTCAGCTCCCCATTTCTCAGAGTCATGATCGGGGTCACCCTCCCTTCCCCTCCATGCGCCCAGACCCCGCACCCCAAGCCCCCACCCTCCCCCTTTTCCCTCCCCCCAGTTTGACGACCTGCATACCGACAGGGCCATCAAGAAGCCAGCCTTCTGTTTCCAGTTTGGGGAGCAGAAGAAACACTTTAACCCAAACCATCCCAAACCCAAAAGCCTGAATGTGGGCATTGCCAGGCTTTTGGCCCCTTGGGAAATGTTCCCTTTTTTTCCCGTCTGGGGAACACAGATGGGGTTCCCCCCAAATCAGGGCCCCCCTGCCCCCAATACCAGATGCCGAGAGGATTTTTTTTGCCAGAAAAGCTGTTTGCCCTGGCCAGCCAGTGTCACTAAAATTTCAACCATTGTTGCATCTGTGTCCGGAAAAGCCCATCTGACCACCGACACTGGACTAGTAAGCACGGCAAAGGCTTATTCTGGACAGCTCACTGGGTGAGCTGGGGGGATGTCTCGGGGGGGTGACGGAGCTCTCAGGCTCGGCGAAACCCCTTACAAACCCGAGGGAGGTGCGGGCTTTTCCCCCAAGGTCCTCTGGGGCATCGGGGTGCCCAGAGAAACCAGGGCCGTTTTAAAAAATTTAAATCTGTCTTGGAGCCCCACCACAGGTCACTCTGTGGACGGCTCTCCCGCAACGAGCCCGAGCGCTGCGGGTACAAGAACCTTGTGCCGGGCAAGGTGGTGTGGCGATAAGGGGCGAAATCTATGGCCCCCCTTTAAGATCGATGGCTGGAGCAAAACCCCCTTGCCTGGCACTTGTCGCCTTTCGTCCAGAAATTTTTTAAAGAGCTCCCGGGTCTGGATGCCCTGCTGAGGAGGCTCGAAGTCGGTTCGAAACTACCGCCATTGCCCCTTTCGTCCCGCCTGGTGCGTTCAACATCAGCTGGGCCCTCCCCGCAACCCTTTATTTTTTGACGTGGCAACCGCTGGAATTTCCACCCCCACAGCTCCGCGTTTTTGTGGGGCCAGCAAAAGCCATAAGCATACGAAGTGACACAGGGCCCCTGACAACAGCGGGGGACCTGGGGGTGTTGGCCACCGAGAGGGGAGGCGGGTGAAAGGCTCTGCACCACCGCCAGTTTGAAAAAGCCACCAAAATGGTCAGTGCGGAAAATGCCCTTGTTCAGCATGAGCATTGGGGTGATTTTAGTTCTGGAAACGATCGTTGGGGACACTCCAAACAACGGGCCTGCCAGCGACGGGGAGGAGACGGACCGGAGCCTTTTCTCCTTCGAACCACAAGGGCCCCCGACGTTTCCTTTTATCGGTTTAAAAAGGGCAGTGGTTCGGGTTCCGGGGCTAGTGCAAGGGCGGCGCATCATCTCAGGGCCATCTTCTGAGGGTCAGAGTTTTTTTGGAAGCTGTGCCGGGGAAGCAAAGGAGGAGAAAAGGGAAAGGGGTATTCGGGGACACCGACTTTAGACGAGTCCCTGCCTTGAAAGAGGGTTGGCAGAATTAGGGGGAGGAGGAGTAGGAAGATCGTTTGCTAGTTCCCCACCCAAGGCTTGGGAAATAAAGGGGCTCCATCTCCACAAGAGTGCTTGGATGCTCCTTTTTCCTCCAACTTTAACCTCGCATTAAGGCAATCAAAATGAACCAATTACTGGGTGCCACCCTCCTGGACCCCCGGGGTACAAAACAAAACTAGCACTTTCCTTCCACCCCCCCCAAAAAAGAGTAAAATCAAAAATGGGACCTTGTGATTGATCATTTGAGAATCTTTTTCGTTGTTTCCTTTCCTAAAATGTCACGGTGGAAAACACAGGGGAGTGACAGCATAAGTGCCAATTAGCCGTAGGGCAGAGCACGGGCAAGGGGGCAGAAGCAGCAGCGGGCAAGTGCGAAGCCAATGGGTGACCTCTGGTAACTTTATTTCCCACCCCCAACGCTGCAAAGCCCCCCCCACATTCCAACACACAGAGACCAGCTTAAGATAAAGGTTTGCCCGACTATCTCGTCTCAACACCGATGTTTTTGTAGTGCCCACCCAATAACTTTGGGTATCCCAAAAAGGGACGAATGACCCGAGCTGGCTCGCCACGCCCTAGGGGGTTGTCCCGCCCCGCAGCCAGCTCATTCGGCGGACCCTTCCACCGGGAGGGTCATTACAGATAATGTGGGTCGTTTGACTTTCATCAAGATGAATCAGGCATGGATCTCTGATATGTTGTGGGGCCCCCAAATTTCCCGGGGCACCCATTTGTTCGGTCTACTTCACATTCCCTTTTTAAAAAAAAAGGTCCTCTTTGAAAAAATTTTTTTAAAAAAGATCATTTTTTACTGCAATTTTTATTCTCATTCCCAAAAGTTAATTTGCTGGTTTTGCTGTGAGGAACTGTAAAAGCAGCAAAGTTTCATGACAACAACCCATTCAATTTTGCACTTTTTCTTTGAATTTTTTTGCATTTTCTGGTTTTGAGGTCTGGTGCTGTAGATACAGCTATAAAACAGGGCATTTTGGAAAAGAAATGGGCTTCTAAGTGGATTTCTCCATCACAATTTTTTTAAAAGTGCCGAGAAGCATATTTAAAATTTTTGGGGTCATGTTTCTGTGATATACAGCTATAATCATGGTCTTTTGGGAAAAAAATGTGGGTTTTTTTAAATGCATTTTTCCCCACAATTTTTAACTGGCTGAGAAGTCATTTTTTAATTTTTTTTTTTTGGGGGCATTTTGCTGTGAGATGCACAATAATCATGGTCCTTTGGGAACAGAAATGTGGCTTTTTAGTGGCATTTTTTTCCCCCCAATTTTTAACAGGGGCTGGGAAAAATCATTTTTATAATTTTTTGGGTCATGCTGCTTTGAAATGCAGCAATATACAAAACCTATTATAAATTTTTTTTTTTTTCTAACAGAATTTTTCTTTACAATTGTCAAAAAAGGGTCAAGGGGTTTTGAATTTTTTGGGGCATTTTTGTGTGATATCAGATACACGTCCTAATTTTAAAAAAATGTTTTTTCTAACAGACATTTTGTTCTTCCCCAAAATTTTCCAAAAGTGGTATTTTTGAATTTTTTTGGGGGGGATTTTTCTGTGAAATGAGTTAGACTACCGGTCCTATTGTAAAAAAAGTGGGGTTTCTAACAGACCTTTGTTCTTCACAATGGTCAAGAGGGTCAAGGGTTATGGTGCCCGTCAAAAAAAGGAAAATTTTGACACTGTTAATGGACACAAATTTCAAAATGACTTTTTTTGCAAATCTTAACAAAGCTGCAATCCCGTATTGAGACAACCCATTTAATACAATAAAAAAAAAGAAAAAAGACCGGGTGGGATTCCATCTATTTTAAAAAAAAAGTGTTTTCTAAATTAAACTATTAAAAAAACTTTAGTACAAAATAGCGGGAAAAAAAAAAACCCCGAATTGACAAAGGGGGTACAGGGGGACTTTACCAGATGTAGGTTTTCAAGGACATGGAGTATGGAGCACGGGAAAAGAAAAAAAACAAGGGGCAATTTCCTCCCGCACGTTAAGTAAAAAGAAAAAAAAGCCAAAAAAAAGGGGAAAATGGGTGAAAAGGAGCGTTAACCCCGTATTTCCAAGTGAAACTCAAATTGGGCCCACCATACGGGGGGGCAAGCGCTACCCGGTATTTATTGTGTACTGAGGAAGGCTGGAGGGCTTAAACCTCACACTTCCCCTTCCGCACTCGCTTCAGCACGAGTTTTTTTGCTGCGTCCCTAAGGGGTTTTACCGTGTTAATAATGACGGACGCCCGCCTGGGCTCTCACCCACCCCTGTAACTCCGGCCCCGGCAGCTAACCTCATGTTAATAGAGACAGACCTGGCCTGGGGTCTCACCACACCCACTGTAAGTTGGCCCCGGCACTGGACCCCGGTTTTTAAAAGATGGCTGACGGCAACTGGCCCCCTCACCTTTTGGGGCAATCAGGAAGTTCAAATTTCTCTTAAAAAAACAATTTTAAAAATTGAATTTTCTGTGAGGTTAAGTTAGTGTCAAAAAGTGCTCCCCAGGGTGGGCCAAAAGCACAAAATTTGAGGCTTTTAAATTTTTTGGGGCTGGAGTCACTATGGGGTCCATCATTTGATCCCCGGGGTCTGTCCCAATCACTGAAGAAGGATTTGGAAGAAAAATGAAAACCCCTTGAATGATTGGGTGAAACCACTCTCAGAAGCCCGGAGGGGAAAAGTCTTCTCAACTAAGAATTTTTTGGGGAGGGTTTGGGCATTTTTATTACTTTTTGGGGTGGGTATGGTGATTAACAATCTACACGTGTAAAAAAAAATACCTTTAAAAAAGCAGGGAGGGGTTTAAATTTTTTTATGTTATCACCTTAAAAAAAGCAAACTCCTTTTTTTTCCGGGGGATTTTTTAAAAGTGGGGGGCATGCAGGTTTGGCTCATCTGGGCTCGTCAGGGGGGAAAGTCATGTCCAGGGGAAAAAAAATAAAATGGTGGTTCAAAACTTTTTTTTCCGGGACTTTTTTTCTGTGGGTCAGAAGGTTTGGGGTATGCTGGGCCCAGGACAGGTATAGTCAATGTCAGGGGAAAAAAAAAATTTGGGGGTTTTAAAAAATCCCCTTTTTCCCCGCACTTTTTAAATTTTAGGTCAGACGGTTTAATGGGCATTCTGCGGTACAGGACAGATATATCAATGTCCAGTTCAACTAAAAATGGTGGGCAAAGATTTTTTCCGGGACTTTTTAAAAACTGGGGGGGCCCCCCCCCCTGCAGGTTTGGGTCAGCGTGGCCCAGGCAGGTATATCAAAGTCCAGTGAAACTAAAAAGGTGGGTTCAATACTCTTTTCCCAGCACTTTTTTAATCTGTGGGTCAGAAGGTTTTAAAAGTCATTCTGCGGTACGGACGTTTTCGTCAATGCCATTCAAAATAAAATGGGGGGTTCAAAGACCTTTTTTTTCCGGCACTTTTTAAATCTGGGGGGGATGCAGGGTTTTTTGGGGGTCATGCTGTGGCCCCGACAGGGGATGCAATGTCCAGTGAACTAAAATTTGGGGGTTAATGACTCCTTTTTCCCCGCACTTTTTAATCTGTGGGTCAGACCCGGGGTTTTTGTCATTCTGCGGTAAGGACAGATGGTCAATGTCCCAGTTCAACAAAATGGTGGTTTGAAAGCTCCTTTTTGGGACTTTTTAAATCTGAGGGGTCAGCAGGTTTGGGGTCTGCTGCGTTTTAGGACAGGGATGTTCAATGTCCAGTTCAAAGTAAAATGATGGTTTAAATATACTGCCCTTTTGGACCTTTTTAATTTGTGGGTATGCAGATTAAGGGCATGCTGTGGGGATAAACAGGGAAAGTGAATGGTTGTGATTTTTGTCTGTGGCTTTTATAACCCAAATGTGTTGCCTAAGATGTAGCATGTATCCATTTTACGTTGTGGATTTAATTCCCCCCTTCTCCCCCCTTTTTGGGGGGAAGAATGAAAGGGTTTTTTGCTTCCCATAGACTTTAAAAGGGGATCGGCGATAATCATTAACGTCATCGGAAATCGTCTTGATAATTGCCGATATCGACTATCGACCCCATGACGATAGTCAACGTAATCGCTAGAAGGAATTTTCGCCTCCAATAAATTTTTCAAAAAAGTGGGGAAATTTTTTTCATAACCATAGCTCCAACACCATAGGCAAAGTGTCAAGTGACTAGTCAACGTAATCGCTCATCACTATTTAGGAACTATTAAAAGGTGCACTATTTGTATTGGTGGTCTGTAATTGGAAACACAGAATTCATTTGGTAGGGTGGAACAGGGCCGACTAGGGCAAGCCACCAGGAGTGGGGACATGCTTTTCGGGGCGAGCACCGCAAGAGGAGGTAGGGTCTTCCAGGCGATTGTGGTAGGGATATCTAATCCCAGATTATCCTGGTCGATATTACCTAATAAAGACCCTTTATTGGGTTTCCCCTTTTTTGTGTGTCCCATATTTTTAAAAAAAAAGTATTTTGTTTTGATGGGGGCATTAAAATTTTTTTATAAGTAACTTTAAAAATTACATTTTTTTCCCTTCTATAATTCAATGGAAAAGTTTTGATAAAGGGTTATAGATTATAGATACTGTTTTCAGTGATATGTATAATGTCCATACACTTAACACATTCTTGAACAACATTCAATCCACACATCAACATTTCCTCTTATTTTCCTGTTATAAGATTTTCATCTTATTTGAGAACCTTTGTTTAAATAGATGACTGCTCTCTAAGCTCAGGAAACAGATTACTTTTCAGCACACAGCAACTTCTTACTTTGTAACATAAAAAAGCCCTTTTCTCCCTTTTTATGCTTAAACTGCCTGCTCTAAGCCCCGAACCACCCCCACTGACAATGGATCCAGAGGTCCTGATGCACCAATATCAGGCACAAATACCTGCATTGCTGATAAATCAATGAGAATAGTCTATCAATTTTATCCCATTAGCTATTGAAACTAAAATGGGGTTAACGTTGGTATTGTCAGTCAGTTGAAGTATTTATTACCTGTAATGAGACAGCAAGCATCAAAAAGCTACAACAAGGTTTGCATAATATGGTCCTGTTGTTGCCCAGTGTGCTAATTGTTCCCCTTTCCCCCCAAAAAATATTACTATTTTTTTTTTCCAGCCATCAAGAGGGTGGTTTTATCTTGAAATGGATTAAAAATTAAAAAAAAAAGACAAGCTTTTGAAAATGGATTAAAACCCCCAAAATTTTGGGCCTAGTGGCCCGTATTCTTTACACAACAAACAGGGGCTTCTTCTAGAACTTTTAAGGGATGACTACAAAGGGAGTAATTAGCGCAAATTTTTTAATGCTAAATTAAGAGATTAATGGGGACATGTATGAAAACTGTCTAGGTCTAACACTCTCGTTGTTGCACATAGCAACCAATTAGAGTTCTCCTTTCATTGTTTCACAGCACTATATGAAATGAAAGGGAAGCACTGATTGGTTGCTATGAGCAACAAAGAAAGTTTTAGAACTAGACAGTTTTCATACATGAGGCTCATGGTTTCTAATGTAGAATTTAGTTACAATAAATAATGTATTTTTGGAATATTGTTGTTATATATTTTATGTATGCAATTTGTAACGCCTTGAATGTTTTTGGATATAGAAACTAAAAAGTGTAAAAAAATGTTTTTCTTAGAAGAAAAAAAAGTGGAAATTATGAGAACCTGTTAACAAGCAGGAGTGCCACAAGCACCTTTTTATTGTATGTGGTAGTGGAAATGTGATATGACCTGCATATTTTGACAGAAAGTCTTAAACTCTGTTGTGAACATCTGTAGCACTTACAGTGGTGTGAAAAAGTATTTGCCCACTTGCTGATTTCTTAATCTATTGGATGTTTGTCGCACTTAAATGTCTCAGATCACCAAACAAATGTAAATATTAGACAAACATAAGAGAAGTAAACAAAAAATGTTTTTAAATGAAGGTCTTTATTATAAAGGGAATAAGTAATTAAGACCTACAGGACTCTGTGTGAAAAAGTAATTGCCTCCTAAACCTAATAACTGGTTGGGCCACCCGTAACAGCAACTGTAATCAAGAGTTTGTGATAACTACCAAGGAGTTTTTTACAACGCACTGGAGGAATTTTGCTCCACTCCTCTATGCAGAATTGTTAGAAATTCACCAACATTGGAGTTTTTCCGAGCATGAACCGTTTTTTTAAGGTCATGCCACAGCATCTGAATCAGATTAAGGTCAGGAATTTGACTCAGCAACTCCAAAGCCTTAATTTTGTTTTTCTTGAGAGGTGGTCTTGATGATGTATTTTGGATCATTGTCCTGCTGAATAACCCAATTGTGCTTCAGTTTAAGGTCACTAACAGATGGCCGGACATTCTACTTCAGGATTTGCTGGCAGAATTTGTGGTTTTGTTTATCACAGCAAGTCTTTCAGGTAATCAAGCAGCAAAACAGCCCAAGACTATCACACTGCAAACACCATGTTTTACTCTTGGTATGATGTTCCTTTTTTGAAATGCTGTCTTGCTTCTACACTAGATGTAATGGGACTTGCAAAAAAATACAAGGTTTGTCCAGTAAGCTTGGAGAAAATGGAATAATAAAATTGCTGTTTTTTTTTAGGACAACATTAAAAGACATGGTATCATGTAACACTCAGGTATTGGTGCATTTCGAGCACTAAGATCTTAGACATAAAATAAAAGACATGAGGATAGAATTTCCTACTATACACAAACAAACTAATATAGATGAATTAACTCACCTGTGAGAGAGATCATGACTATATCATAGCAACATGTCCATTGCACTTAGCACTCCGAGACAGACAGCTTGAAGAACAACCTCAGACACACCCCTCACGTGCCAAAAGTGTGGTCCCCTCCTACCACCTCTCAATGTCCGATCCCCGGAAATAGCCGAATACGGCAATCTCGACTTAACAAACATAGGAGGAAGCATAGATGCACATGTGGCAAGTTTAGGGTTAAGCGAGGAAAGCCATCTGATGAGCTTGCAGGGTGTTGCGTGGGGCAGAGGATTTGTGAAAGGACCGATGCACAAAATATTAAAGATCTAAAAATAGATAAATGAATCTAAAAACAAATATATAATGCAAGACATGCAGTATAACACAAAAAATTAGAAAAAAACACTATAGAAAAAGATTCAAGTAAAGAAAGAAAGAGTTCTAAAAATAAATACACATATATGTATACTCCACCCCCCAAAAAATCATATAATATATGCATATATAGTAAAACAAACACTTTAATAATGACATACAGTAACATTTTCAGAATTTAGACTCCTAGATGCTACAGTGTCTTGAGTGACAATCCAATATGCCTCCCTGTCCTTTAAACGATATAGTAAGCCACCTCCTTGTTGAGATGGAATTATATGTTTGACAGTAAAAGTTTGAAAAGTATGTCTTTGGAAGTCATGTGCCTGTATAAAATGACATGAGGCATTTGAGATTTTTTATTCTATTTAAGTGCTCCAAAATTTTATTTTTAAATTTACGTGAAGTACAGCCCACATAAAACAAATTGCACAAAACACAATGGATAATGTAAACTTCAAAAGTAGTATCTCAATTTATGTATTGTTTAATATTGTATGTTTTGGGATGTACCATAAATGATTTATTTGGGCGTGCATAATGACAGGTTTTACAAGGATAAGATCCACAACTGTAAAACAGGAAAGCTAAGTGTTTTGTTGTGAAGTGTATTTAATATTGTTTGGTGATAAAAAATATTACCAATTGTAGAAGGTCTTTTAGCTACTACTTTGCATCTTTTGGATAAAATATTGTGCAAAACCTGTGTTTTTTTTGTTTAATGTCCTTGAAATGGATCTGTATTTCAAAATAAAATATGATTATTGTCATGTGAGTTTATCACTTTCAATAAATTATCCCTTGTTTTAGTGACTAAAATTTTCTGAGCACAAGACAATGACTATTGCGGATAAAACGCATGCACTCAAACGTCTCCTGATGTTATTAGATTCTATAACAATCTTAATTATGTATGCAATTGTGCTTAGCTCGAGTGAGCTCTCCTATCCGAATTGAAACTTTTGTGTGTTTGGAATGATGACTTTGAAAGTTTGAAATGGTAGATATTTCCTTACAAAAAGACACTGACTGAATGACATGATGGAGAACAGCAGAGAGCGTGAGATCCAGAAAGGAGATTGTGAAGTCCTGAGTTTCAAAAGTCAATTTTCAACTTAAAAAGGATTATTGTTGATAAAGTCAATAAAGGCAGGTATAGATGATTGAGGACCTTGCATATTAATATGTCATCAATATACATGCCATAGCAATGTATGTCATGGTGGAAGGGATTCAAATTAGAAAAAAATATACATAGCTTCCCACCATTACATGACCAAATTAGCGAGGGAGGGTGAGAATTTACCACCCATGGAAACTCATAGTTGTTGCAAAAAATGATGGGTCATAAGAAAAGATGTCACCAATTTAAACAAAAATTACACAAGTTCTGTGAAAACGAACTATAGTGACTGAGGGATCAAAGTATGCAGGTGTACAAGGACTCAACGTCACAGGCCAGCCACTTCTAAGCAGGACTCCACAACCTCCTCTCAAAATATCTGAGCACATCTCTAATGTCCTTGAGATAACCAGGGACTCTTAACCAGGGAATGCACATGGTAATCTAGCCATTCACAAAGTGGCTCACATAGGGAACCTATACCTGAGACAATGGGTCTCATGGGAGGTGGATTAATTCCTTTATGCACTTTTGGCAATCCATACAACAAAGGTGTTACAGGAAAAAAACACAGCCAAGTATTGTATTTCCTTATCTAAGAGGACCCCTAATGCGGACCCTTCATTCAACAAAGAGATCAATTGTGTATGAAATTGTTGTGTAGTATTGTATGATAAATTAATGAGTGGATGATTCTGTTAGAAGAGTTAACATTTGCTGGCAGTAGTTATCTTTGTTTATTTATAACAATTGATCCCCCCCTTGTCTGCCATCTTGAATGCTAGATGTTCCATCTGAAGTAACTCTTTAAGGGCCTTTTGCTGTGAAGTGGATAAATTAGACTGTTTTTGATTGTCCTGCAAATTCAAAGATTGTGGATACTTTGTCACCAAAGATTGAAAGTGTCCATATGATCAGTTTGAGAATTAACTGTATAAAATCCAGATTTTTTTATTTTATTTTCCATGATGTAGAGGATTGAACTGCATCTGAAGTGGAGTTGAGAGTATCCAGTTCTTGATGGTGAGTGAGGTGAATCCATGACTTGGAAGCCTAAAAAATGGCGCTTCATCAAGTTATGTATAAATTTGTTTATGCTTTTACGTGTGGAAAACATGTCAAAAGGTTTTGTAATCAAAAAATGAAATACCAATTTGAGCACACCTGGGTGGGAGTTAAATCAATATCAGATAGATTTAGTACATCAATGTTGTTTTCTGTGGTTACTTGTTCTGTAAAGTCTTCATTTTGCCGACATTTCTTTTGCTTTCTGCCTCCATGTCTTCCCCGTTTTATGACAATACAGGAGGTGCAAACAGACCCACTGGGTTGAGCATCGGAGTCAGAAGCGGATTTGAAATTGTCGGGTTAGCTTTCTGGAGCCCAAGAAGACTCTGAGCTGAAGCTCACCCGTTTATGGTTATAAAAATATTTACAGCCAGAGTTGCTGTTCGTGAAGCCACCTTTTTTTTTTTAAAGACAAATCTGGGCGTATCCAGGGAAGAGAAATGCTTTGGATGCCACATGTACACTTGTTTATTTTCCAAATCATTTTAAGATTTGAAATTTACATTTTTTTCACCGTCATTATAGAGGATTCTAGATTTGATACTCCCATGCAGACTTTTTCTAAGTTCTGAGAATATTCCATATCAAGTATGAAAATAGTCTTATTAAAAAAAAAAAAAGCCAGCTCACCACTTATGTGGTCCCAAGATGCACAGAATCACACCTGGGACTTCCAACTTCCAAAACGTTCAACTTTTGTCTCATCAATCCACGGAATTTCTTCCAAAGGTCTTGGGCATCATCAAGATGTTTTCAGGCAAAATTTTATGTTCTTTTTGCAGTGGTTTTTGCCTTGGAACTCTGCCATGCATGCCTTTGTGCACAGTCTCTTTCTTTTGGAGGAGTCATGAACAATGACCTTAACTGAGGCAAGTGAGGCCTGCAGTTCTTTGAAAGTTGTTGTGTGGTGTTTTGTAACCTCTTGGATGAGTCATCGCTGTGTTCTTGAGGTAATTTTGGATGGACACTCCTTTGGACTACACAGTTTCATGTTTTCTCCATTTGTGGATAATGGATTTCACTGTGGTTCTCTTGAGTCCCAAAGCTTTAGAGATGGTTTTGTAACCCTTTACAGACTGATAGATTTTAATTACTTTATTTCTCATTTGTTCCTTTAGATCTCCCCAATATATCTAGCTTCTTTTGGTCTACTTTATTTCGTCAGGCAGGTCCTTGCTTAAGAATAGGCGTGGCAGTAATATGACGAAGGTGAGGCTAAGGAAATTGAACTCCGCTTCCCAGAGATGTGAAAAAACACAGTTAATTTTTGTTTCAGTGAGGGGGGAGTAATTACTTTTTCACACAGGCCCTTTAGGTTTTAATTACTTTTTCTCTTAATAACAAAGACCTTCATTTAAAAAATGGATTTTATGTTTACTTGTGCTATGTTTGCTTAATATTTAAATTTGTTGGGTGATCTCAACCATTTAAGTGTGACACACATCCAAAAGATTAAGAAATCAGGAAGGGGACAAATACTTTTTCATACCACTGTAAGTTCATTAATCATCCAAAACAGGTTTTCTCTCATTAATACTGCCTTCTATTCCAAAACAAAGCATTGACTTAATAAGACCATTATTGGCAGAACCACTGATCCTGACACCACTAAGCTGGAAGTCACAAAAAAAAAAACTGTCTATCACTAGGTTAATAAAGTAAGACAGATCTCAAGATGAGTGCAACCAACTCATTGGGAATACAGATCTCTATCTTAATATAAACACATTTAATGGCTATGGCATACTAATATTAATGCTTTCTTAGACAAATCCAATGATGCAAGTGCTGAATCCAAAATCAAAAAACAGACCCAGTTTGACACTAGATGCTACATTCATCCTGAAGAGTTTGTAAACACTTTAGAATTTTATTTATTTCTTCACAAACACTATTCACAGTCTCTGTGCCTGAGATAAAAGCAGCAGGGTATAGGGTGAAACTGCACACACACCCTTTATTGTTTTGTAAAAAAACATGTAATAATTATACCACCGTGCTAAACTAGAAAATCTTATACAAATATATGGCTAATTAGAGTAACAAATGAATAACAGATGCCAACAGGTGACCGTTATAATTATTCAGAAATACTGCATGAACCTATCACAATCAACATCACATCTATCACCCTCAGACATTCAAACTACTGACGCATTTCGGAATAAACATATTCTTTCATCAGGGGTTAGTTTGATAACATAGTCAGACAACTTGTAGAGCTATCAGTACAACAGAGTAAATATAGGAGAGAAGACGTGCAACCAAAGTGTGTAAGAGAAAAATCTAGTCAGTGTGCTACTAAATAGTAACTTGTAAACTATATTATAATCCTAAAAACATTATATGAAACCAACCCTTTTTTTTATTTATCACTATGCATTAAGAATACGCAAATTAACCATGCATAGATAATGACAGCTAATCATTAAAATGCAAAAAGTTCCACTTCTCCATTTAACCCCTTAAGCCGAACGCCTGAAAAGTAGTTAATGACCAGAACATTTTTTTTATTTTTTTGCCCCTCTTCGTTTCAACAGTTGTAACTTTTTTCAATGACGCAGTTGAATGAGGCCTCGTTTTATTTGAGACAAGTTGTACTTTATGGGGGAATAGTTTAAGTTCACTTATAAATACTTGCAGTATTTTTTATTTTATTTTTTTTGAAAATATTTTTTTGCTTTTTTTTTTTTTTTTTACACCATTCACATTTCACACTTAATAACTTGTTAGATTAATTCTACAGGTTATTACGGTCGTGTGGATACCTAATATGTGTAGGGTTTTTTTTGCGTGTAATTTATGCACAATTATTTTGTATTAAATATTTATTTTTATTTTTTTATTTATTTTTTTACACATTTTTTTTACACTTTTTATGGTTTTTTTTTTACTTTTTTTTTACTCCCATGAAGGGTGAACTGTTTAACATTTTTTTTTTTTTACACTTAGTAATGTATTAGCATATTCATATATGCGTATACATTCTAATCTGTGTCAGTCTGACACAGGCAGTGATTAGGACAGCACAAAGTGCGTCCTAGTCACTGGCTTCTTACACAGACACCTCTGGGGCCACTCTAGGTCCCCAGGGCTGACTGTGCAGCCGTTCCCCGGGCTCTGTCGGGTGACCGGGTGTTCCAATCACCCGACAATCAAAGTGTTAAAGCACCGGGTTGCGGAGGTCTCTGCCACTACCTGGTGCTTGCAGGAGATGCTCTGGGATCAGGGCTGTGTAGTACAGCCCCGATCCCAGTGCAATTGCGGCGCCGGGCGCCGCAAACCCTGATATCTGCAGCGACGTCTAAAGACGTCGCTGCAGAAGAACGACGCACACCAGCCAACGTCTAAAGTCGGCAGGCGGTCGTAAAGGGGTTAAACAATTTGGTATCAGCATATTTAAATTAAAAATCCATTTGGTTTCCACCCAAGACATTTTTTCAATTAAGTCATCTTTTCTCTAGCCAAGTGATATTTTTCAATACCATAAAAGGCCGTATTTAAAATCTCCTCCTTATGAACAGTCAAACAATGTTTAGCTAATGGATGTCCCAAAAATCCTCGTTTAATATTCTAAAAGTGTTCCCTTTAATGGATAGAGAGAGCCCTCTTTGTGCGGTCCACATACATTTTATTACATGGGCAACGGACAATATATCACTCCTTTGGTGGAACTATAAATTTTTTTATTTTAAATTGTTCATTGCTTCCTGCATCCGAAAATTCCAGTGTTTTAAGGTTATTTTTACAACACTGGCAAGCATAACATTATTTACAAGGAAAAAAGCCAGATTTCAAATGTTTTAGCCACTTTAACCCATTATCTATTTAAAAACAAATTGGATGTGTGGAAAAAAAAATGACCCATTTCTTACCCCTTTTAATATATGCAATTTTTTAAAAAAAAAAAAAAATTTTTGAGTACTCCCACCTGACTGAGCTATTTTTCTTCGATTGATAGGGGGTTTTATTTTTTTCTAATATTTTTCCCAAAAAGTAAATTAGTTCTTAAAATATCCCCACATGCCCCCGGGACAAAAGACTCTTTATTATAGCCCTGTTAATTCCCCGATCAATAGTCACTTTCTTTTCATAGTTCATAACTGGTACAATTTATTTTTAAACACACATAAATTGACTTTTAGGTACATTCGCAACATTTTGGGAAAAGGGGCAACTGGATAGGGGATATAACTATTGGTATCTGTAGTTTTATGGTGACTATTCATTTGAATAATATTATGTTCAATAAAAACAGTAATGTCTAAAAAGTCAATGGATGTTTCACTGATTACTGAATTAAAAAAAGAAAAAATAAGTTGTTATTAATGTCCTCCAAAAACTCTGTGAGGGAGCTTTCAAGGGCAGGTTTTTAAAGAATAGGATTTATAATGAGGTTTGGGGTGGGGCAACCTGTTTTATAGGGAAACTACAATCAACTTTACAACACATATTTTCATAGTTTTCATAGTTTTGTACAGTTTAAAAAAAGAATATGTCCATCAAATTCAACCAACGGTGGGAAAAGGGGTGAGGGGGTGATGGAAGGGGAAAACAGTTTAATGCAGTTTTCTCTGGGGAAAGCTTTGAAAAACCCCTAAGGGGAACCAATCTGCTCTAGCGAAGATTTTATTTTTGAAACTCAAGTTGACATCAAAAGGTCTAGAATTTTTTATGGCAAAAATAGTACTAATATTTTTTATTTCAGGTAGTTATCTAAGCCTTTCTTGAAATTCACAACTGTTCTGCGTACCAGCTCCTCAGGCAGGCTATTCCACAGATTTACAGTTCTCACGTGAAGAATCTTTTTTTCTCTGGAATTTTGTTCTTTTTTTTTCCACCAAAAGGGAAAGTCCCCTTGTCTTTTTTTGGGGGCTTTTCAAAAATGATTTTTTCCCCCTACTTTTTAGGGCCATTTATATACTTATAGAAATTAATCATGTCCTCCCAGAGCCGTCTTTTCTCAAGACTAAAGAAGTTCAATTCTTTTAACCTCTCCTAACTAAGATGCTCCTTATAAGTTTGGTTGCTTGTCTTTGCACTCTCTGTAGCTCCATTCCATATTTTCTATAAACCGGAGCCCAGAACTGAACAGCATATCCCTGAACTTAACAGCAGTGTAGAAGTATATCATGACTTGAACAAAGGAGATTTCTGAAAACCTTATAAGAAGGAATGCTGATGCTGATCAGGCTGGGAAAAGTTACAAAACCATCTATAAAGAGTTTGGACTCCACAAATCCACAGGCAGACAGTGTATAAATGGAGGAAATTCAAGACCAATATTACCCTTCCCAGGAATGGTTGACAAACAAAGATCATGCTAAGTGCTAGGCATACAATAGTCCATGAAGTCACAAAGAAATCCAAACCCTAAGCAGCTAAATTCCTTTTTCACATCAGGAGGACACTAACCAAGAATGGTGTGCATAGAAGGATTACAGGGAAAAAGCCACTGCCCTCCAAAAAGAACATTGCTGCAGTTTGCTAAAGATCAACTGGAAAAGCCAGAGGACTATTGGAACAATACTGTGTGGACGGATAAGGCCAAAATGGAGCTTTTGGTTTAAATGAAAAATGTTTTATTTAGAAAACCAGAAACACTGCATTTTAGCATAAAATTTTTTTAAAGGTAAATGTCAGGCCATTTGTCCATTAGTTAAATTTTAAGAGAAGATGGGTCATGTAGCAAGATACCAACCCTAGGCATACACGTAATTCTACCAAAGAATAGTTAAAGAAAAATAAAGTTACAGTTTTAAGATGGCCAAGTCAAAATCGTGATCTTGGTCCAAAAAATTTTTGTGCAGAGACCTAAAACAAGTAGTTTATAGGGGGAAACCCACAAACATAATAGGATTGAAGCTGTTTTGTATGGTGTGGGCAACAATTCTTCCAAACTGATGAGGAGGATAAATCAACATTTATTGGAAACGTTTAGGGTGACATATATGAACGGGGCTACGTCAGTTTTCTTGTAATGCATCAAAGACACTTTTTAATGTGCCAAAGATTTGAGGCATTCTGGGGGCGTGTCGCACCACATTTGTAGGATTAGACACATTTATGAACCTCTGATGCCAAACCTAGGCGCAGCACAGTTAGAACAGCCAGACCAAGTTAAAAGTGGTGCCTGAGTCAGACATGTCGAATTGGCACTACACTGCGCCTGTATGTATGACCTGCAGAAGAACAGGTTCATACATTATAGCGCATTCTACACTGCCTTAAAGCGATTTAGAACTGACCTGTCAGTGCCAGAATTCATATATGATGTCCTTAGTGCATTCATTGCTTCATAAGGGGTACCATATACTGAAAGTAATGGCTCACATACTTTTGCCATAGATGTGTGATATTGACCATTTTTTTAAAATATACATGACTTAGTGTAATATGTTTGATTTAGTTCTCTTTTTCTACATTTATGACTTTAAAATCTGTTGCAAGTTTAGGTAAAATTATGCAGAAAACTTTGGAAAGTTCAAAAACTTTCAAGCACAACTGTATGTATCTGTAATTAATGCAATGAAATGTCCATGATCTATTCATTCCAAGTGTACAAAAGATTTGGGGCATTCTTCAAATGTAAAAGCAAGGCATTTTAGACATCAGTATATGAAAGGGTTTTTAAAAGTGACAGCAGTTAAACTGAGGAGATCTCTACCCAAGAGGCAGTAATTGTAGATAGTAGAACAGTATTCAAAAAAAGGCATAGACGCTTATCTAATGAATGACCTTGAGGGTTATATAAAGTATAACACTAAATGATTTATAATTGGTTTAAAAAATGGCTAAACTTGATGGGCATTTGTTGCTTTGTTGTGTGGGAATGGTCTCCCACCCGACACTCATCCCCTGTTTAAACTTGCATATCTTTTACACCATCCAGTTCACACAGAGCGGTAGCACAATCACATTCATTCTCTAGGCTCTCAGTGTGCACTTCAGGTAATACATTCACTTCTCCTAAATTAGTAGGAATAGAAGACACTTTGTTGTCACTAGCAACCACCTGAGTTACACTACGAGCTGCAGTAGAACAACTGTGCAAGCTCCTATATATCACTGAATCCACATCAACTGCATTATCCCCAGCCATGACCTCTAGGCAGTGGCATAACTAAAGGGGACACAATTGCGACCGGGCCCCTGAGCTAGGGGAGCCCTGCAGGCCCCCCTCGCCACACTCAGAGCTGCACCTTTGTTCGTAAAGCTGCATTGGTGGGTCACAGAGGCCTAATGATGCAGCTTTATGATCAGAGTGGCGCATGCACCTTCTTAGGATGGAGGAGCCACTGGGGGTGTCAGCCTCAGCACTGCTCAGCAGCCCAAAGGCAGCAGCTCCAGTACAGAGAGGAGGAGCACAGGCATCAGAAAGAGGGGAAAAAAATACCTGTGCTGGGTCCTCCCTTCTCATGAATATGCTGAGTCTGTATCAGACTCAGCATTGTACACTGTGGTGCTGAGGTTGGAGCATGGCATGAACGGGGATGGAGGCAGCACAGGGAAAACAGAGAGCTGCTGGGTGGGAGGGGGTGGACAGCAGGTGGGCAGCAGGGTGTGGGGACTGTAGAATACAGGGGAGAGAAAGTGAGCAACAGTAAGAGAAAGGGTTCAGTGGAGCTTCTCCCTCTATCCTGTATCAAGCTTCCGGCCCTGGTACACCAGTTTTGCCATTACAAATGAGGCACCAGATGTAGCTTGTCAGGTTTTAGGCACCAGGTATCACCAGGTGCCTCACACCTGAGCGGTATCACCAGGTGCCTCACACCTGAGCGGTATCACCAGGTGCCTCAGACCTGAGCGGTATCACCAAGTGCCTCACACCTGAGCGGTATCACCAAGTGCCTCACACCTGAGCGGTATCACCAAGTGCCTCATACCTGAGCGATATCACCTTGTGCCTCACACCTGAGCGATATCACCTAGTGCCTCACACCTGAGTGGTATCACCGAGTGCCTCACACCTGAGCGATATCACCTAGTGCCTCACACCTGAGCGATATCACCTAGTACCTCACACCTGAGAGGTATCATCTAGTACCTCACACATGAGCGGTATCACCTAGTACCTCACACATGAGCGGTATCACATAGTACCTCACACATGAGCGATATCACCTTGTGCCTCATACCTGAGCAGTATCACCTAGTACCTCACACCTGACTTCTGAGGTGTGAGGGTGCTTTCACACAGAGCATTTTTAGCACTTTTTTGGTGCCTTTTTTTTAAATGCAGAAATACATAGCAATTAATGATGTGCATTTCTGAAAAAAAAGTACCCAAAACTCACAAAAAAAAATGCTCTGTGTGAAAGCACCTTCCAAAGGGGTTGGTGACACATTATTTTATCTTTTTTATTAACCTTAAATGCCATAGTTTGTGCTTTGTAATCACAGGGCTGCAAGCCCAAAATTTCAAAGCACAAACGCTTTGTACCAGGAAGATTTCTGCTTTGTATACATCTGTACTCCACACTGTATACACACAGACAGGAAGCCCGTATCTTCTTCCTGCTCCCAGCGCCAGTGATCACATGACCGACAGGGCTCCATAACTGCCTGAGTTGCTTGGTCTTATCCGACCCAGATCAGCTCTGCAGTCAGTGCCTGGGGATGCATTTCCCCTGTAACTGTGGCTAATATGTCACCCCAGTTACAGGAGAAATAACAAAAAAAAAAGTGGTATAAAATGTCTCCTGAAGGTCTTTTTCTGACTTGAATGTCAGTCCTACCCCTATGACCCTAAAACTTTATATCACCTATATGTAAATGTCCACAATGCAAAATTACCCAACTTATTTTATTGTCACTTCTGGTATAAAAAAAATAAATAAATAAAGGGGGTATTATCACTTTATACAATGATGGCATATTGCTATGATATGCAATCATTGTCTGATAGGTCTGGGTCCCACATCTGGGACCTGCATCTAGACATCACCGATCAGCTAAACTCCGAACTCCCGTTCATGTCTAGTGGAGAGTCCTGACCACCTTTACGATAGGTAGGACTTGGACCTATCAGACAATGATGGAATATCCTAGCAATACGCCATCAATGTCCATAGTGAGAACACCACTTTAACCCAAAACTAGTAAAGAATGGGCTCACACTGTGTTCTGATGCTTTAAAAAAGTGGGAATACGTAAAGTCCAATAGTACATAGTATATTTTTTAGAGTTAGCTCTATAATTGCCGAAATAGACTTGATGATTTTAAGTGTAAACATAGTGAAATTTTAATGCAGGTGGGAAGGGAGTGGGGGGGGGGGCAGCGGACTTCTTGCACCTGGGCCCATGAGCCTTTAGCTACGCCCCTGCCTCTAGGGGAGTATCTGGCTGACTCCTTCTACTGCTACAGCTGTGATGTCTGTGGTCACTAGTTGTGGTTGTGTGACATCCTCATGGAGTAGGGACTTTATAGACATTATCTAACAGACTGGGCATAGGCTTTAGTATCAGTTTCATCAGGCATCCCTGAATGTAAGACATTAACACGGAGTCCATTCGACATTTCCAGTCCATATTTTAAGTCTCAGTCTTATCTCAAATAAGTACAGTCTCACTGTTCATATGACTTTTCTCCTGGCCTGGCAGCATCTCTGGGCAAACTTTTATTTAGTCCAACAGTGAGTCTTCCCTCCCCCTTGTCTCAGGGACTTTCATCTGCAAGTCCTCTGGCCTTTTCCCTTTTAGGCAGCAGCACAGTACACTCATCCACATTTCATCTTCAATGCCCTTGCTGATGAAAGGAGGTTTACACTTAAAATCTCACAATACATGGCCCCATTTATTCTTTCATGTACACGGATCAGTCGTCCTGGTCCCTTTGCAGAGAAACAGCCCCAATGCATGATGTTGCTACCCCCATGCTTAACAGTAGGTATGGTGTCCTTTGGATGCAACTCCGCATTCTCTCTCCTCCAAACACGACAAGTTGTGTTTCTACCAAACAGTTCTACTTTCTTTTCATCTGACCATATGACATTCTCCCAATACTCTTCTGGATCATCCAAATGCTCTCTAGCAAACTTCAGATGAACCTGGACATGTACTGGCTTAAACATGGGGACACCTCTGGCACTGCAGTATCTGAGTCCCTGGCAGCATAGTGTGTTACTTATGGTAGCCTTTTTTATGTTGGTCCCAGTTCTCATCAGGTCATTCAATAGGTTGCCATGTGGTTCTGGGATTTTTGCACACCGTTCTTGTGATAATTTTGACCCCAACAGGGTGAGATCTTGCGTGGAGCCCCAGATTGAGAGAGATTATCAGTGGTCTTGTATGTCTTCCATTTTCTAATTATTGCTCCCACAGTTGATTTCTCCACACGAAGCTGCTTGCCTATTGCAGATTCAGTCTTCCCAGCCTGGGGCAGGGCTACAATTTTGTTTCTGGTGTCCTTCGACAGCTCTTTGGTCTTCACCATAGTGAAGTTTGCAGTGTGACTGTTTGAGGTTATGGACAGGTGTCTTTTTAACTGATAACAAGTTCAAACAGGTGCCATTACTACAGGTAATGAGTGGAGGACAGAGGAGCCTCTTAAAGAAGAAGTTAAAGGTATGTGAGAGCCAGAAGTCTTGCTTGTTTGTAGGTGACCAGATACTTATTTTCCACCATAATTTGCAAATAAATTATTTCCAAATCAGAAAATGTGATTTTCTGGATTTGTTTTCTCATTTTGTCTCTCATAGCTGAGGTCTACCTATGATGTCAATTACAGGCCTCACTCATCTTTTTAAGTGGGATAACTTGCACAATTGGTGGCTGACTAAATATTTTTTTTCCCCACTGTAAGCCAAGTTTTTTCAGCACAAAAAATGTGCCTATACCTACCAATGGGGACACTGAGCTGCCTATACGGGACACTATTAAGACCAGGAGCTCGTTAGAGTCTTAAGTTGTGACTAGTGTTGAGCGATTGCGTTGGCTATCGAGATCGAGCGATAGTCGATAGTCGGCAGCTATCGATAAGGTTTTTCGATAGTGAGCATCGATTATGAGCGATTACCATTAAAGTCTATGGGAGAGCAACAACACCTTCATTATTACACCCAAACAAGGCTGGAGAAGCTGAAATTAACATCCACAACAGTCAAATGGATACGTGCTACATCTTAGGCAACACACTTAGGTTATAAAAGTCATAGAACCTTTCAATTCACCTGTGGTGACTATAGAATTGCTGTTTTAAGATTTACGTGGAAGCTGCGTCAATGAACAAAGCTGGGTGCGCAAAAGTCAAAAAAACACGTAACTGTTTTTGTTTTCGTATAATACACGGTATTTTTTGCACCTTTCATTCACCTGTGGTGACTATAGAATTGCTGTTTTAAGATTTACGTGGATGCTGCATCAATGAACAAAGCTGGGTTCGCAAAAGTAAAAAAAAACGAATCTGATATGTTTTCGAATAATACATGATATTTTTTTGCACATTTCAATTCACATGTGGTGACTATAGAATTGCGGGTTTTAAGATTTACGTGGATGCTGTGTCAATGAACAAAGCTGGGTGCGCAAAAGTCAAAAAAAACGTATCTGTTATGTTTTCGTATAATACACGGTATTTTTTGCACCTTTCAATTCACCTGTGGTGACTATAGAATTGCTGTTTTAAGATTTACGTGGATGCTGCGTCAATGAACAAAGCTGGGTGCGCAAAAGTCAAAAAACACGTATCTGTTATGTTTTCGTATAATACACGGTATTTTTTGCACCTTTCAATTCACCTGTGGTGACTATAGAATTGCTGTTTTAAGATTTACGTGGAAGCTGCGTCAATGAACAAAGCTGGGTGCGCAAAAGTCAAAAAACACGTATCTGTTTATTTTTCGTATAATACACGGTATTTTTTGCACCTTTCAATTCATCTGTGGTAACTATATAATTGCTGTTTTAAGATTTACGTGGAAGCTGCGTCAATGAACAAAGCTGGGTGCGCAAAAGTCAAAAAGCACGTATCTGTTATGTTTTCGTATAATACACGGTATTTTTTGCACCTTTTCAATTCACTGTGGTGAATATAGAATTGCTGTTTTAAGATTTACGTGGATGCTCCCGTCAATGAACAATGCTGGTTGCGCAAAAGTCAAAAAACACGTACTGTTATGTTTTCGTATGATACACGGTATTTTTGGCAACAAACAACCTGTGCTGACTACAAGATTGCTGGATTGTAATTTAAGTGCAAGGTGGGATATATCAACAGTCACCGGTGTAATGGGTAAAATTAAAATGAACACAGATCTGATATGTATACTGATAATAAAAGTGGAGTTTTGCAGCTAACAAAGAGACCTGCAGTTACTAGAAATGATGTGTATCCAATATAAGTTCAGGCTGCCCAATATCCAGGAAATATTTCAATAGCAAACTGTTAATAATAAAGATATTCCACTACAATGTCTACACTAAGTCTTGGTGAACTTTATTCTTTATAGATAGAGCTTGTCTGTGTTCGCCCGCGGGCCCCCCCTTGCTCCCCTCGCCGTGAATTTACAGTGGTAGATGCTGCTTTAAAATTCTCTAGCTAACTACATAAAATCTTCAAATCTCTAATATAACTAAATTGGAAGGATCACAGCTAATAGTAGAGGTTTCTCTGTGCAAAAATAGACGAATTTCGCTGAGCTGTTTGGCCACAGGCAGAACGCAGGTCCTATCCCTATGAGACGCTGAGAGACACTGAGGCTGAAACAGGAAACGCTGTTCTATGTAAAACGAGGTCATGTGATTTTTCCAGCCAATCGCAACCATACACATCCCAGTCATGACGTCGCACACACATCTCACCCTGCTCTATTCTGTAATCTGATTTGCTGGCCGCCAAAATTACAGGAAGCGCCGAAAAAGGCGCAATCTTAATAGATGATGCTCAGATTTTAACCTTAATTATCGCATGATCTGGAAATTTCGATCACCATAAAAACCTTGCCGATTTCAACTTTGTCGATAAAAATCGCTCAACACTAGTTGTGACTAATGGGTACCTACTTGTAGGAAGCGTAGTCGGCAAGCCAGAGGTCGGTAACGTGCGGGCGGTTTCAGTCTTTGAGGAGTAGGCAGAAATCACAGTCCGTAAGGAAGGCCAAAGTCAATGCACAATAAACAGCAGACAGCAAAAACTGGACAGGCACAAGTTTATCAGCAGAGCACAATAATCCCACAAGGAAGAAGTTCAAGGCTGGGCTTAAATAGGAAGTCCATGGGTGGAGCAACATGAGGTCAAGGGGCAAGGCTGGGAAAACAGGGAACTGACAAGGTTCAGCACTGGAGCAGTCCAAAGGACCAAATAGCTCAGTGAGAAGAGCTATGACCTGGGATGCAAGGCGTCCCAGAGTTCAAATCCTGACAGACACTATACTTGCCTATGGTGGACATATACCTGCCAATGTTATTTTATTGGTATCCATTCAGCTTATTTTCGGGTTGACATATTCTCGAGTATATACAGTAATTTGTTTTTTATACATCAGTATGCAGTGTGTGGTTTGCTTCCAATTGCTTTCAGCTGCTTTCCCAGATAAAAGTTTATGCTGCATCCCACGTATCTCACCAAAGAAAGATTGAGGGATATCTTGAAAACAGTAGTTTTTGAAATTTGTTGGTACCATTAACATTATACTGCAATGCAGTATAATTTTATTAATGCAATAACCCTTTTTGCATGTCAGCATGTGGGAGCTATCAGCATTATATTATAGTGCAAAGTTATTAAATTGCAAAAACCGGATGTTTATATGTATGTTAAGCTTGTGGAAATGACAGCAGGTAAGTCAGTGATAACCAACTTTATTAGCATATGGGAACCCCAGAAATGTAACCACTTCTTAGGAACCCCTTTTACATTTCTTAAGGAGTTCAATGGTCCAATTTCTTTTGGTTGCTTTATGGGGATACCCTGACCAGGTTATGAAGAACCCAAGTTCCCAGGCAACCATGATTGGAATATGATGGCAATACCTCCTTCACTTCAACCAAGTTAATAGGCAGCTTATGGATGATGAATAAGTTGAGGTAGAAAATATATTTTATTTATAATTGTATTTTAATATTAAGAAATTATAGATAGGATTTAGAAAAATATATTTGTATGCAACAGACTGGAATAACAAATTACTGCACATCTTCAATTAATTTGTGTAGTCATTTTGGTTCACCTCTCTTTAACCACTAAAAGAGCACAGGTATTTTTTTCTCATTTATATTATTTTATCAAGTGTGTCATAACTATTATTTCTGTATTTATCCAGCTGTAAACTAAACTTACCCTGTGAGTGTATGTTGATGTACTTTTCAAAGTTTAAATTGCTTTCCTGATTACTTTATTGCTGATTACCAGGCATATTGCTGCTACACTTGACCTTAATTTGAAATAGCTGGCTACTGATTGATACATTCTGATAGAGATGTTAATGAATTTAAGGGCAACTCATTGATGCATTTGTATCATTGCTTGTAATGGGTTCCTTATAGGCTGTGTTAACTGTTTTTTAATATTATATGAATAATGAGGATAAAGTTAAAATATTTAAAGAGAACACTCACAAAATCCATTATTATTATTATTATTATTATTATTATTATTATTATTATTATGTGCATGGATCTAGCATATTAGAAATACTATTGGTATTTTTTGTTTACAAAACATTATTTTATAATACAATATTTATTAAACTGATGGTATATTTATGATCTTTATTTATTTGTTTTTAATCTATAATACAGTGGCATGTACTTAAATGCCAATACATTAGACAGAGTACTGGTTATTAGTGAATGCTTAAATACGCCCTTATAACAGACAAATGGAGTTTTACTGGCTTACGAGGGTGGACCCAGGTTCTATGAAAATGATGGTCCCCTATTATAACTGATTCTTAAACCCTTAGCAGCAGCAGAGTTGATTTTGGAGGTAATCACTTGCCACTAGTAACTGTCTACTATGAGACGATTCACAAATAACCTACTAAGCCGTATTGATCACAGAACAGCAAATGTGCTGTATAGATGAAGGCTGGATTTTTACAATAATTTTCTCTGGTGGGGGGAGGGAAGTCCAAAGAATCTGTAACCTTTAGGCTCCTCCAATGGGTCTAAATGGTTGTTTCAAGGAAGGGCTGAACATTGATTATTTGCAAAGAAATCAAAAGGATCACAATCATGGGCATAATAATTTATTTCATGGTGGATAGTAGACCTTTTTTTAATCTCTGAAAATGTACATCATATAGTTGGGGCTTTTTCAGGACAGATGAAACATTGTTCCTTTAGATACATAGATTGACTGTTAATCCCTTTAAGACATCATCACAAATTAAATAAATGGCACAAAATGTTTGTATTGCCATTTGTTTATTTTAAAAAAAATCTTATACCAACGTGTCTGGTTGTTTCATGAAGTTTACCGTTTCAGCTCTATTAGGATATATTAATGACATGTAAAGGACATCCTAAATTAAGACCCCACTCTACCCCATCCTGTTTGAGCCAGAACAGAGAGCTGCTAACAAAGAGCAAGCTTCACTAGAAGGGTGCTAGAATGTCCCTTTATTACACATTTGATGTCAATGGCTGCTATATGTGACTATATTTCTCCCGAAGTGACTGCTATGATTTTCAGTAAGTAATAAATGCTGATCACAAGTGATTTCTATTTCAAAATAATTATCTTTATAGGATAACACCTTTAACCTCATATATGAAAGAACATAAATAGCCTCATTGATTACATACAGACAATAGCTATGCAATCAATAACAGTAGCGTGGTTGTGATGGACGGTAACAGAGAGGAACTTCAGATGCTGGACATTTAACCTTTAATGCAACACAAACAGAAAAACTGATTGACAAGGACTGATTGTCCTGCTTCCGTCAACCCCAATAATGCAATAGCCTGGGATGACTGCAAAATCCCTTAAACATTAGACCTAATGGTAGCCTCTGTTAACTCCTTAAGCACCAAGCCTGAGAAGGCCTTAATGACCAACTAAATTTTTTATTGATTCACTCCCTGCATTTCAACAGTCGTAACTTTTTTATTTTTTTTAATGACACAGTTGTATAAAGACATGTTTTATGTGGGAGAAGTTGTATTTTTGGGGTCATAGTTAGTTTACATATATAAAAAATTTTGCAGCCTAAACATAAAAAATAGTTTTTCTGCAATTCTTTTAGAAAATTATTTTTACGCCAGTCACATTTGACACTAAATAACATGGCAGGTTAATTCTACAGGTTATTACGGTCATGTAGATAATATGTGTAGGTTTTGTTTGTGCATATATGTGTGGTTGTGTGTTTGTGCAATGAAAGCAAAATATTTTTTTAATTAAATATTTAGTATTATTCTTTATTTTATTTTATTTGTTTCTACATTTTATATTTTTTTATTTTTTTACTTTTTTTTAATCCCATTAAGGGATAACTACTTTATACTTTGTAATGTATTAACATACTCCTGTATGCTAATACATTAATCTGTGCCCTGACAGCTGCTATGCTATACAGACAGCTTTGCGGCTACTCTAGGTCCACAGGGCTTTTTGTATAGATATTCCACAGGCTCTATTGGGTCACCGGGAATCCTGATGACCCAATGGAGCAGGGGAATTCCTTTGATTATGCCACGGTCACAGACAGTGGCAATCAAAGGTTTAAATAGTGGGGATCGAAGACTTCCACCGATCCCTGCCATTCACAAAGACTGCTGTAGGAATGGAGCTATTAACTACAGCTCCGTTCCTAGCGTGCTGCTGGGAGTCGCAAACCCTGTTGGCATCACTGCAGACAGAAGACATGCACCGTCTGCCGTCAAAAGACAGTGGGTGGTCGTAAAAGCGGTTAAGGCAAACACACAACCATGGAAACACTCAGTTGATTTCAGAGAAAAAAAATACAGCTGCTAGAATGTCCCAGCTGCTATGAAAGGAACTAAAGCTCAGAGTTCATAAAAGGAGCCCATGGAAGCCTCAGGATTTGAAGAGTGTTTGTGTGGAAAAGTGAGCCAATATCCCCACCAGGCAATGCGTGCGACAATTTTCTCTGTACAATCTGGGCGTCTTGAAGCTGCATCACCACCAAAGGCTTTTGTACCAATTTAAATACTTTACAGAAAGGGAAATTTCAATATTTTTTTCCCGTGTCATCTCTTATTATTAACAAAGATGGACACTATACTTTTTTTCTTATCCTGTGTAGATAAGACAAGTTGTTACCGACTGGGAATTTCATGTCAGTAGCACCTTTAGAAACAATTTTACTTTAAAATTGGTGACGTCTTAAACACTTCTAACAAACACTATATACCTAATTAATAAAAATATTACAAAGCAGACAACCACTTTAGAGACCCAGATAAGCAGAAACCCCCTTTGAAGAAGATATACACTCACCGGACACTGTATTAGGTACACCTGTCCAACTGCTCGTTAACATTAATTTCTAATACCCAAAACACAGGGCGCAACCAGTGCTTTAGCATGTAACAGGTAAGCAATCTCCTGCATTCAAACCGACATCTTATGGGGAAAAAAGGGTTTTTGATGCCTTGAACTGGCTGGTTTTGGTGCCAGAAGGGCTGGTCTGATTTTTTTCAGAAACGCGATCTCCGGGTTTTTCACGCACAACCATCTCTGGGGTTTACAGAGAATGGCTGAAAAAAAAAAAACATCCGTGGCGGCATCCCTGTGGGGGGAAATGCCTTTTGTTGATGCCAGGGTCAAAGGAAAGGGGGCAGACGGGTTCGAGGATAAGAAAGCAACATGACAAAATAGCCACCCGTTACAAAACCAAAGGTAGGCAAAGAGCACTCTGAACGCACATACGGCGAACTTTGAGGCAAGGGCTACACACAAAGACCACACCGGGGCCATCCTTTCCTAAGAACAGGAAACTAGGCTCCAATTTGCCCATCCCTTTCAAAATTTGGGACAGTAAAAAAATTGGAAAAACTTGCCTGGTCTGATGAGCCTGATTTCTGCTGCGTCAGAATTTGGCGTCAACAACATGAAAAGCAGGGATCCAAACCCCTGTATCAAGGGGTTAGTGGGGTGGGGGTCCCCATTGGGGGAATTTTTTCTTGGCCTTTTTGGGTTTTGGGTACCAATTGAGCACTTTTGCAGCACCTTGGGGAACTATCCAAAAATTTGAGGCTTTTTCGAAGCAAAAGGGGCCCAACCCGTTACTACATGGCCCTAATAAAGGGGCCGTGAGTGTTATATGGTTTTGGTCCTGCTTTGAAAAAAAAAATTTAAGGAATATAGGTGTTTTTATAAGTTTTTAAGATTTCACCAATTTTAAAGTAAAATATATATTCAGTAGTCCTCTAAAGCAAAAAAAGGTAAAACCCCTCACCCATAATGCTCCCAATGGAGGACGTAGGACAAAACATCAGGGCATTTGATATCAAGGGAACAAGTTTTTAAAAGGCAAACTTTCCTGTATTACTACCTCCAGTAGCATCTTATCATGTCTGTCAGTGTCTGGAGAAGGCATCACACATTCTTCTTTCTCATCTTGTTGCGTTGCTTTACAGTAAACCTTATTAACAGCATCCTAGAAACATTTTTTTTTAACAATGCACACAGTGAAGAAATTGCTGAAATAATGATAATAGTAATAATAATAATAATAAATATTGTTATTATTTCTTCACAATTATTCTTATTCAGTTAATAGATGTCATGTGAGCTTGTAACTAACTGAATGCCAGAAGGTCACATGACACCATGTTTAGACCCTCTGTCATCAAGGGGACCTTTCAGTGGCCCCAAAAATGTGACCCCTTCTTAATTTTTTTTCTAAATAGGTTTCAATACCATAAAAAGGCGTAAAAGAAGAACTGAAATACATGACGTTTAAAAAATGCATGTTTTTCTATCGAACAAATGAATAAAAATGACATTAAATGGACAACCCCTTTAAGGATAAAGTGTGCTTGGTCTTGACAGAATTAATAATATTACACCAGATATTTGTATTAAGAATTGTAACATATTTTTTCTGCTGTTTCCTTGGGGCTTTACTCCATTTGTCAACTCACTGGTCCCATCAAAACAGTTATACAAATTTAATTTGGAAAAATTTGGTTTTTAAACCAAAAGAAGAAGAAAACTCTCATATTAGCCAAACCAAAGTCACCCACATGTTAACAAGCTGTTTAGGGTTCTTGCTTCTCATCAGTAAAAAAAAGGATACTGTTTGGCTACAGAGATGCCTGGTACACAGCTCAGGGTGCTACTTATTCTCATTGTAGGTACCAGTGGTAAAAAAATGTCTGTTTTCAAACCAGGAAACCTCCGCCCTTTAACTTCTCCTGCTTACCAGATCAGATGAGGCAATTGCTCCCTTCAACAACTCTTAGACCGGGTTCACATGGCGTACTTTGCGTACGCCATAAAATTACGAGCCTAAAATACGTTTGGTAATGGGTAAAATTTTACTTGGGCCCATAAAAATAAAGTGACATTGTTGGGGCAAACATCCATGTATTTTTAGCAAAATAAGCCAAAAACGAGCAAAAAGACATCCCAGAAGACGCCAGTGAACACCATATTTAATTTTTAAAATGCACACTTGTGACTCATTTTTATTTTTAGCCCTCTATAAAGCTGGGATTTACTTGGCTGCTGCTGTATACTGTTAAGCTGTGAGCTTGAGTCTTGTAATCTATTTGCATTTTTTTTAACCAGATTTTTTCCTATTTCATTTCTCTCTGGTTTAGTCTTGTGTACTCAATTGGTGCCCTGTTTGTCCTTTGTTCTCTGTTTGCTTTTGTACTGCCCTATGTCAGTTTTTCATTATGTTCTTTTGTAATTCTGTGCTGTTTGGTTAGGGTCAGCATTGTGAGCGATATTATTAGGGATGTCTTCAGGGATAGAATAGAGTTAGTGGAGTCTGGTGTTAAGGTCAGTGTTATGGAAAGAATTTTAGGGATATATATAAGGAATGTTAGTTGTTAGGGTTAGGTGTTGTTTGATGTCTTACTTTGGGACTCCAGTTATTTTTCTGGATTCCAGTCATTTATCATTCTTTCTCCATCGATGCCATTGTCATTGTCTGTCTTTCTGTCCATCATCTAATGGTAATTTCCTATGTTTATATTTTATACACTTCATGGTAGTTGCATGTGATTGCTGGTTGCCTTTATTCCATCCTAAATTTTGTTTGCTGAGTCAACCATCATGGTTACACTGTCTACACAGGGCGGACTCTGATTTGACTAATATGAGACCCTTTTCTTTGTCTATAGAAGAACAACTTTGCATGCTTTTTCCCAAGAAAATGCCTGAAAAAAAAGGTCCTGACACTGGCCCCTTTAAAAAAAATTACAACCCCTTAAAAATGTAGTAAAAAAGATTTAACCTGGAATTTTCACAAAGTTTTTGAGGTCATCTTACAAAAAACAAAAAAAGTGTATTTATATAGGTTTTTGAGTCATTTAACTCATTAGTGAAGAGAACATATCAAATCCATTCTTTGAACTAGGATTTCAGAAGACAATAGTGAGAGTCCCTTACAAGTAATACTTGGCTCTCAGAGTAAGTAACTTTTTGAAGCACAGCAGGTGCTAGACTATCTGAAGTTTAAAGTTCTAAAATGAAAGTCTGTAGCTCTGAATATGTCCATAATTGAATTCCAATAGCTGAATGCTGCTTTTATGTTTTAGAATTGAAACTTGTGTTAAGCCTTTGTTATATGTTTAACATATTGTTCTAATTAGCATAATAGGCACCACTGAAAAATACCATGTAAAAAACAATTTTATTCACCAAACGTAAACTGAATTTCAATGTCTAAAATGTTTTCCAATACAGTTACATGATTGACATGGATTCAAAATAATGTACATCAGCAGCACCATTGATCAAGGACATTATATGTTTTTCAATGCACATAATTACAATAATTCATATTTCCAAATACCTGCCTACATACTCAGTGTTATGAGGTTAGAATTCTAATAGCAACTCAGATTTTCAAGAATGCTTTTTGCAACAACAAATCATTATGTATATATTTCCTATTATTACAAATGTATCAAACTGGATTATGAGTTTGTATTTTTCCACATCTATTTATCTAGCTATCTATAAACATAACCTTAAGTATATAGAACCAGGAAAAATCTATTAAAGGGCCCAAACTAGGGATGTCAAAAAATATGGATAATAAACACTGTAGGGAAGAGGCAATTGCTATACAACTCCCTTCCACAACTCTTAGACCGGGTTCACATGGTGTACTGTACGTGCCATAATATGCATTCACTGCACTTGTAAGCTTGTAATTTCAACAGTGTAAACAACGCGCAATATTCCGAGGCAGATTTCTGCCTCTTATACGTAACTCTGTTTCTGCATGTATATATCGGAAAGAATAGACATGTCAATTATATTTATATTAGCAAAGATGCAACAACAAATCATTATTTATATATATTTCCTATTATTACAAATGTATCAAACTGGATTATGAATTTATATTTCTCTGCATCTATATTTATCTTGCTATCTATATACATAACCTTAAGTATCTGGGACCAGGAAAGATTTATAATAGGGGCCTCAACTTGCCCGTTCTGGGATAATAGCCAAAGTGATGTCGAAGGACCAGTTGACATAGGGATGTCATAACATATGGGTAATAAACAATGTAGGGAAGAGTTATTGTACTCATTGACCCCTGTTGAATTATATTTAAAGGAATAGGATAGGTGAAAAATATCTGATGATTAGGACCCCACAGATTGATAAAACAGGGGTCACAAGTGCATCATACTAACTCACTCCGCACAAGATTTTGAATGGAACAGTGCTTGAACATGAGCAACGTTGCTCATTTGAAGTCTATAGGACCACCAAAGATATGCAAAATGTAAGCTGCTCCACAATAGAGTGTTGGTCCACCTTCATATCCGATGTTAATCTCTCACATCAATGCAAAATGATCTCTGATTTAGTGTACAATGCGAAGTGTAGCCACTTTGACTACTACAGAAGTCACTTTGAGGTTTCTCTTTATACAATAATAAAAAAAAAGTCCAAAACATAAAATGTCAGCATCAAGGTGCATAGGTTACCTGAGCAAGGACCACTATCACTTGGGGCGTTGGATTTATGGTAGGAAATGTAGGTGTTCAATGTAGGTTGTTGCTTCAGGATCAGTAACTTATTGCCATCTAGTAACACCAAAAAGAAATTGAGCTCATGGATTTTAAGTAAAAAAGGTATCCAGGAGGAGTGGAAAAAGCGTTCATAAGGCCCTATAGCAACATCAGACTGAACCCCACCATCTAATGACAGGAAACTCAAGAAAGCAATAATTAAAGCTATAAATACAATGCTATATAACAGAGAGTGTACATAGTAGTGCTAGGTAGTATCAAACCCTCATTATCTGCAAAACAGTACAATTTTCTGACACCTGAATAGGCCTTCTCAAGCTCTGTTCCCCATAACGACTACTATGGTTGCTACTGCTATAGTTATGCCCATAGTGACGGCTAACTGTGTGCAATTTAGTAATTAAACACAACCCAATCAATAGTGCCAAGATGGCTCATTTACAGACTTTGCATGGAATATTTATTCTCCCAATACCCTCATCTTAAAGATATATGTCTATTCTATTTACAAAATAATTTTAAGAAAAATACACAAATTCATGGTGATATAAATTCTAGAAGGACCCAGCTACCATATGTCCCAGTTGTTGCCATGTGCAAGTGAAGACATTGTTTCTGAGGGTTTTTTTTGGACTATTTGCATGGGAGAGTGGCTGCCCCACTTTGTTTATTGCGCTCTGCCCATTTGCACAGATTTTTAAATCAATGCAGAGTAGCTCATAGCTGGAATCTGAATGTAGTCTACAAGAGGAGGAGATGAGTTCCTGTCACAGATAGCTGCTCAATAATGAAACCGAGCAGTAAGTTTTATTTTTTTAATTTAATTTACCAGAAAGCGGACACTAGGATCCGAGATGTGGGAGTTGCCTAACTACCTACTGTACCTATGTACCAAATGGGGAGCTTATCTATTTACCTAATGGAGTTTGGGGGGTGTTTTTCCAAAATTTAAAATTCCTCAAGAATGATTTTAATAAACGGGGTGGTTTTAACTCAATTAGGGTTTTTACTATTTTAAAGCTAAGCTTAAAATTTCCCCGGGCCCCCCACTGCGCTTCTGGGCTGAAAACCCACAAAAAGCTTTTTTTTAAACCTTCTTCCTGCCCCCCCTCCCTTTAAAAGCTGATTACCCAATTCTCAGACCGGCACAACAGCTCTCCCTCACGCCACTCTTGTCTTGCACTGTTGGCCCCGGCATGGCAGGTCTGTTCTTACTGCTCCTGGTCCCTTCACCCCTTCAAAGCCACCTCCAATGTAAAATACAGTCACTTTTTTGAAAAGCCATTCCGTTTTCCCGGGTTTTTACTTCATATCTACAATAAAGTTGCTAGTTTTTGCATAGAAACGGAGCTGTAGTATGGTCCGGACTGCCACCTTCATTTTGGAGTTGCATTCCGCACACACTTGCCTGCTTTAAATGAAAAAATACAGTATTTTTAACTATATCAGCTTTCTAAATAAAAAATCAAAGGGGGTGGTTTGCTGGTATGGGGTAGTTGTGGAGCTAAAAGGGTGGCAGAAATACCACACCAAAAATTGAAATTTTTTTGTAGGGGTTGCTGATTACTACATTTTTAAACCATGTCCCGGGCTGTGGCATGCGGGGGTACTTTGTATTTTCCCAAAAATTCCCCCTGTATTAGTAACTGGAAAATTTTAAAAAGTCCCAAAGCATGCCCCAGCATCCCATGAAACCCAGAAATTTGGGGGTGTAATAAAAAACAGGAGCACAAAAAAGTATAATTAATATAAAATGGGTGTTAACCCTTCCCTGTACTATCGAAAAATTGCTGGAGTTACATTTAATAACTGTTCCGACATAAATTTAACTTAAAAACAAAACTACAGTCCCTATTAGAGAGGGGCAAAATTTCTTTCTTTCCAAAAAATTTTTCCAACAAAAATAGTTTCAACCAAAATTTATTTTGCGGCAATCGCAAAAAAAAACAGCTTTTTTCCAGGCTGCAGAGAGCCTGTAGGTTTTTGTAGAATTTTGGGGCCTTTCTCAAATATCATAGGGACATGGTTTTTTTTTTCATACAATGCTTTTTTAGTTTGACATGCACATACACCGCCCCCCTTAGAACGTTTTCACCTTTCAATTCTCTGGGAAATTTATGGGGGAAAAAAAACTGCCAAAAAACTGAAGGGGGAAACCAGCCTGACAAAGCCCATGTGAGGGGCACCCGGGAAAGAACCAAAAAGGGGGCTAATATACTACAATAGCGTCAAAAAACCCACAATAAAACGGTTCCTGGGGCCCGGGGCACGGGTCGAAAGCACAGTTAAGGGGAAAATCAAAAGCAAGGGCCCACTCCAAAAGGGCCCCGAGCTTTCAACCGTCACCAAAAAATTCCCAAACGGAATAAAAACAAAACATTTTTCTTTTAAAAACCTGAAAACTTGTAGGGGCCCCTCTAATGAGTGGAAAAAGGGGGGTCAAAAGAAATTTTTTTGCGTTGACGCCCACTGACCATTTTCCCCCTTCCCCTGCATCCGTCATGTTCTTTTTCCCAAATAACTAACCAAAAAGCATTGCAAAGCCCAAAAAAAAAACCCACAGTTAAATCCAAAACAGAGATGAGCAGTTAATTTTTTAAAATTTTCATGTTTTTTCGTTTTCCCTGTACCCAAACTCCTGTTTTTGGCTAACTAATAAATCCACAAAATTTCCTGATCCTTTTCTTTCCCTCTGAAAATTTAAAAAGAAGGGGAAAACCCAAAACCCATAAAGGGGCCCCAATGTCATAGAGTTGGTGGAGGGTGGAAACGGGGATTAGGAAAACAAGGGGGGGTGTTCCATGAGACAGAAGTCATTAGCAGCAGCAGATTGGGCCACAGAGTGGCACAAGGGAAAAATTTCTGGAGGGGGCAGAAGAAATCATGGGGGTCAGAGATGGCACAATGACAAATTCGGAGGTGGCAGAAATTTATCAGGGTTCCCCCCAATTTGGCATAATAACAGGGGCCCGGGGGGTGGCGGCAGCAAAAGGAGCAGAAGCATGAGGTCAGAGAGTGGCACAATGACAGAGTGTGGAAGGGGCGGCAGCAGCAGAGCACATAAAGGCAGAGAGGGGCACACTGATAATGATGTGGAGGTAGGTGGAAATTTCCCTTTCCCCCTTAAAGATGGTGGGGGAAGGGAGAAACGGCACCAGATGTGTGGCATGGGCCCGGAGGGGCAGCATCGAATAGTGGTTTGGCCAATTTTAGAATCCAGACAAATTTTTCCCCTCAATTTTTTGGGTGAGGTGTCATGGTTTGAAAAAATTTCTGATGCAAAAGGAAATTGCTGTGGGGAAAAATTCCCGGGCTAAATTCCACGCCTGTTTCAACCTTGAAAAGGGGTCATTGTCTCTACATTTCGGGTGGAACAAGCGGGTTCCCCTTTGGGGGAATGAGGGCCCCCCCGCCCCCCCACTGAACACCCACTCGAAGCCACACACGGGCCGGGGCAGGAAAGTTTCTCCATTTAAAAACTGGGCCCAATTTTCGGCCACACATCCAGTTTGGCTGCCCAAAATTTCCGGGGGATCTTCTTACAAGGGTGGCAGATGCTTTTCCAAGAAAGCCACCACTTTTGGTTCAGGGTTTTCTCCGGGCCCTGCGGGCCAGGGGGCTAAATACTCTCCTCACTAAGGGGGTTAAGGAAGCAACTCATCAAGACTCTAGATTTTAGGCTCCAACTGAGGAAACCTGCAAAGTTTCCAAACCCCCCCCACCCCCCCAACCCCCAAAACCGTGGCAGGGGTACGTAAGCGATGGGGAAACCCCCCCCTGGTCAGCCCGTCAGCGGATGGACCACGGGCGCACATGGGAAAGGGGCCCCCAACGGGAACACCCCAGGATTTCTCTATATACACCCAGTTTTCTCCTCCTTTTGGCAGCTGAAAAAAGCCCCCTTTTTGGGCCCGGGTAGCGGGGGTCCCAATTTGGGGTTTGAAAGACCCAAAAAGCCCACCCCCCCCTGGGGGGGCCAGAAGGTAAAATATTCGGCTGCCCACAACCGGGAAAATTTAAGAAATGCTGGGGCCATCGCGCAGGGACTTTGGGGTAATTTCCCTGCCCCATCCCCACTGAAAACCTGCCACGGGTGTTTTCGGGGTTCATCTTCCTCGTTTTCCCTTTCCATCTCTATCCCCTACTACTTTCGGGCTCCCGGGCCTCCTCCTCAAACGTTACATGAGTAAAAAAAACCACTCTTTTTGCCAAAACTGCTTTCCCCAAATGTTCCCCCTCCCCCCCCTCAGGCCTTTTCAGACCCCAAACGGACTTTTGTGGCCATGAGATGTAGTCCCCACGTCTCCAGTCCCCTGCCCCACAGAATTTTTGCAGAAATCTTTTTCCGGGACATGAAGCAGGGGAATGACGTTTTCATCTCGTAGCCCCTGGCGCCCTGAAAATTTAAGGTGGCCTCCTCAAAGGCCTGACCAAACGCCGGGGTTGTCACGCATGAGCGGGCCACGGGGGTTTGACATCAAAATTACACAGGGGTACCCTGTTTTCTGCCTGGATCATAAAAAAATTTCATTATGGCCTTTCTCTTTCATAAATTTTGGCCCAAGATAGGGGGCCGGGAATTTTTAAACGGGTGGAAACATCACAAATAGCCTATGTTTTGGGGGTAGGGCCCTTTTGGCCCCTGCAAACCAAGGGGGTGTGCTTGGCTAAGTAGGGAAAGGATGAAGTGCTGCACAGTTTCCTGGGCCCTTTTTAAAAAATGTTTTTGAAGATGGGTGGAAGACTTCAAAAAACCTTTTGACAACCAAATGAACACGTGCACCCGCAAAGGGGGGGCATGGACCATCGCTCCCCCTTGGGGGCAGCGCAGGGCACCATGTTCCCTTTCCCCTTATCTGTTCCCCCATGGTTTTCCGAATTTTCAGTTTTTCGCGGGGAAAAAACCCCCACATTGAATTTTTTGTTGTATGACCGGGGGGAAAAAGTTCTTTTCCCCGGTTACTTTGTTTTGCCCAGGCAGACCATGTGGAGAACTGCGTGACACCGCTGTCCCTCACATGTGGTATGGGTGGACACACTTTGACTTGTGGGAAACTGAGGGTGGAGGGGGGGCAGACATTGGCGCAGGGGCAGTAGTTTTGGGCAACGTTAGGAGAAAGCTGCATCTCCGTCCAAAGTTGCCGGTGTGGCTGAGTAGGAAAACATTCAACCCCGTGGGCCCCTAAAGTACATTAAAAGGTCCCCACCCCTAGTTAAAGCCCACATGTCCGGCACCTTTGGGAAAAAAACAAAAACCCCAAGGAATTGGGGCCCCCCTTTTTTTCACTATTTGTGCAGGGGTTGGGAACCGCCTTTTCAAAAAAAATTTTCCCGGGTTGGGGGTTTTTCACCTCAGCCCCGGCAAAAAGCCCTTAGGTTTTTCTGAAATGGCAGAGTCCCCCCCATTGGGAAAAGGAGGGACTGCAGTACCAACAACTTTTGGAAAAGGGGCATGGGTCAGATTCTCACCTTACGATGGTTTTGGGAAAATACTGGGTTTTAGCTTGGAATACTTTTGGGGGGTTTTAGCTTTTGGGAAACACCTTTGGGAAAGACTGCAGGCGCCAAAGTGGCGAGGAGCAGGGGCAAAAAGGACCGGGAGAAAATGGGAAAGATAAACAGCTCCATTCTGCCCGGGGTGGGGGGGGGCCTTAAAATGGCTGAAATGGCATGCATCCACTGGGGGCTGCTGCTGTTTGCTGCGGCAGGATGGACCACCACTTCTTTAGACAAAGTTTTTCCCAGGGCCCCTGGGTTTTGTTGATGCCCGGGCCCCTTTGCCGACGTTAGCCCCTGGCCCCGCTTTTACTTTTTTCCCCCAGAATTCTATATAGACCATGTTCCGGGTCCTCCGGTTTTGGCAAAAAACTAACCCCACAAACCCCCGAGTAGGTTTATTTTTCTGCCAAGCTCATACTTAGTTAACTAACTCTTTCCGCTGCCCTCCCCCGAGCCCCTGTGGCCCCCTATTTTTTGTACCCCAAACGGGTTTTTCTACCACATGGCCTTTTTGGGCCCCCCCCCCTTTCATGCTGCAACCCCGCTGACCTCCCGGGAAAACTACCAAAATTGTTTACTGCGGGCCCTTGCCTGATGCGCCCAAACTTATGCCCTCTTTCCCCTCCGACAATTTATGAGAAGACCTTGATTCCCCCCGGGTCCCAAGTGGGGATTGGGTACATCATCATCGCTTAGTGTTTTGATTGTCACGCTGTATTCCCCCAAAAGGGGCTTGGTATGCAGAGGCTGACTTTCCCACAAAAAAAACCTCCCCCCTGCCAATCTCCACATAAAAAACTTTTTCCCCCCAACTCAAAAACAGGGGGTGTCTTCCCACCTCTTCCTTCCAAAATAAATGCTGACTTTTCCTCCAAAATTTTTTTTCGTCCCCCCCCCTTTATTGGGGCTAAAAACCCCAAACCCCTAAAAAAATTTTTCCTGGTTGAGGGAAAAAGGAAAAGGGACAAAGGCAGGTTTAGGGCAGGGGCAGGGGCCCCTGAGCCTTTTTTCCCGGCCATTCCAACTAAGGGGTTTTATTTTGACGAACCCACCCGACTCTTTGGGTGGGGGGTTTTCAGATTCATCTGGGATGAAGGGTTTATACCGGCCAATTAAAAATTGGTTTTTTGGGGGAAACCCGGGCCCTTTCACCGGATTCCCCCCTCCCGAGGATTGCGACTTTTCCCCAAACTGTGCTGCGACCCGTGCCTTTCTCCAGGAACGTTTGTGGGCCCCTGCCAATCGCATTGGTTTGAGGCCTGCACCCCTCCTGTCTGACAATTTCCCGTTTTTAAAAAAAAAGCAAAAAAAAACCAAAATACCCTTTTTTTACCCAAAAAATGGAAAATTTTTTCCCAACTTAAACAAAGGCAAAAAAACCCAAGGGAAAATTAAAACCTTTAAAGAAAAGAAAAAATAAATTTTAATGTTTTTTGGGGAAAAATAACACCCCCCTTGGCCCTTTAGGGGGAAACCCCCCCCCAAAAAACCAAAAACAAAAATATAACCCTGGTAGCCTTAAAGGTTCAAACTGGGGAACCAAATTGTTAAACCTCTTTTCACCGTCCCCAAAAAAGCAATTTTTTATAAAGGGGCTTTCTTCCCCCAAACGGTTTCCCCCAAACCGGTAGAGTGGGGTTCACGGGGCAAAAACCTTTTTGGGGTTTCCCCCAAAGTCCC
This sequence comes from Phyllomedusa bahiana, assembly GCA_025379985.1. Classification (NCBI taxonomy): domain Eukaryota; kingdom Metazoa; phylum Chordata; class Amphibia; order Anura; family Hylidae; genus Phyllomedusa; species Phyllomedusa bahiana. The sequence goes on from JAODAL010008947.1 coordinate 82,939, forward strand.
ATAAAACTTTTGTTTTATAAAACTTTAAAAAAGGCCCCGCAGAAAACCGAAAAAAGCTTAGATAAAAAATGTCAAATACAACGGGTTTGGTACCCCCCTCCCCAGGTTCGGTGAAAAAAGAGGTTTTTTTTAATAAGGAGTTTTAAAAAGGGGGGAGCGGCCCGGGGTTTTGGCAAGGACCAGATGAGAATTAAGGGTTTAAAAAATTTTCCAACCCTTAATTTTTAAAGGGCCCCCGGTGAGTTACAGAAGGGCTGGCCCTGAAAGGCCCTTAGTCTGAAAATTTTATTTAAAAGGGTTTTTTCCTTTCCCTCGGCCGGCCCAATTTCCACAGCCATGGTATCCCCCAATTTACCAATTTTTAAAAAAACGCTTCGGTTTCCCAAGCAAACACCCAAAATATGTTTTGTTTGGGGAAATTTCCCTTTTTCCAAACCCCAAAAACCACCTTTTTAGAGAAAACAACGACCAAATTTTAAAAATCCCCCTTGGGGATTGACCCCGTAATTTTTGGGAACCCTAAACTTAAACCCTTTTAAAAATTCCCTTTCCCCCAAAACCAGGGGGAAAATTCCCTAAAGGAAAATATTTTCAAATGCCAAAATTTATTTTTTGGGCCAAAAAAGGTGCAATTTATTTGGGCAAACACAATTTTTTTTGTTTATTTTGGAAAACCCCCAGGGGGTTTTATAAACCCTGTTTCCCTGTTTTTAATTTTTCCCGGAAACAACCCTTTTTATACCTTTAATCCCAAAAAGGAAACACAAAGCCAGGGGCATTTTTGTTTAAAGTGTTTTGGAATGGGGGTTAAAAAGGCTTTCATTTTTTGCCCCGAAAATTAAATTAAAGTAATTTGGGAATTTCCCCAATTTAAAAAAATGAATTTTTTGGTTTTTACTCTTAAAAATTTTTAAACCCAAAACCCCCAGCCACCACCCTAAGCCCTCGCAAATTTTGGGAACCTAGAAAAACCCACTGGGAAACTTATGTTCCCCCTTTAAAAAGGAAAACCCCAAAAGGGAATTTTTTTCAAGGGCAGTTTTCAAATGACAAAATTGAATTAAAATAGGAAATGAACAAAACAAGTTCAGAGCATAAATTCATCAACAGAAAATAAATCCCTGTTTGATGGGTAATGTAAATCTTCCAGCACTGAATCTAGTTCACGGGATGTATTTTTAATTACTTGGATGAGTTCAACTATCCAGGAAAAATAAATAAAGTTGGTGCTTCTAAAAAATGGTCAGAAAAAATGTCCACTGCCCACTGTAAATCCAATGAATCAGTTACCATTTTATAGCTCTATCTATGTATAGCGCTACTTTCTAGGCAATTTAATATCGCACAGTGTGGTTTGCTCCAGGCTTATTTATAGCATAAATCTTCCCTATCTAACCTAGACAGGCATTTGCCCAGGAGAGTAGGGGATTATTTGTGGTGTTTTTCTCCACACTCATTAAAAAGGCCAAACATAGCAAGTGAATTATATGTTTATTTTTACAGAAGGGAATAAGCGACGTTAATGTTACTTAGTTTGGCAGATCTCATTTTCGGAATGATGATGATACAGCTTTATCTTGTAGAGATCTCTTCGCTGGTTTTATTCACTGATCCTTTACACAAATTATGTTGCTGTTCCATGAACATAGTTTGAAAATATGAAAATTGAGATTACATTTTGTTTCATAAATGAGAGGAAAAATACAAAAATTGAAGAAAGGCAGAAAACTTGCTTTGTTATATTTATTGTATGCTCCCATGTTGCTTCCTCTCAATATTAATTGATTAGGCACCATAAAAATATAATGTAAGAATGTTACTACACAGTTGAGTCACATTATTATGACCACTAGGTAATAGAGCAACAGCATTATGCAGCACGGACAACAGCTAGGTGGACTGGAAATGACTCACTAAAGTCAGATAGGTTGTCACAGCTATCTGGAGCTATTCTGACTGCAAAGCAATGGAGGGAGCGTGGGGAGGATCCAGAGAGGAAAAAAGACGATAAAGGTGGTTCAAGCTTGGGGAACTAGAGGGCCAGGGTAGTACATGGAAGTTTTAGTCATGCTCTTTAAAGAATGTTGGACATTTCTAGCCATGTAAAATGATGCATTGTTTTGCAGGAACATCACATATGCCACAGGGAAGAAGGTTCGTATGTATGGTAAATGTGATCTGTAAGGATACCCGAATCGGCTGAAAGTGCATTCTACATGGATGAGTGGGCCTAGAGAATGCCACAAAAACATTCCTATACCATAATGCTGACACCACCAGCTTGTGTTCTTCCAGAAATGGTTGCAGGGTGTTTGTTCCCTGATGTTTCTTGCCTGTACACCAACGTACATCCGTTTCATAAAGCAGAGAATTTGACTTTGACAGTCCGTAGAGGCCCAATTCTGATATGACTGTGAAGATTAAAGACCTTTTATTCTAATGCGTCTTCATTAGCTGAGGTATAGAGACCATAGGCGACATGTATGAACAGGGCTGCACCAGAAGTCTGGTGTCTTTTCAGTCCGAAGACTAGCGCAGTCCCGTTCGCTCTATTTTTAACCAGACACACTTCAATATCAGGCGCATTACAGAGCGCCCGCATCACTTTGTAATACGACTGAGATCAGGGGGCGTGCTGGAGGCGTGTCGCACTACAACCGTATGAAACTACACATTTATAGCTTTAGTACAGCAAATCCAGGAGTATTACTGCTGGACCAGGTAGACCACTTTAAAAAATGGTTCTGCTGAGCCAGAAATGTCGCTTTGTAGCTAGAAAGCACTAAATCTCTGACCCGCAGTAGAACAGTTTCATAGATTCAAACACATTCTACACTACAAATGCGCGCAATAAAAATAGTAGCTGGGCGCCAAAAATCATACATATCAACCTATACGTCTTCTTCAGAATAGTAGGGTTTGCTGGATCGTTGTTTCAGACACAGTTTTGGTAGTCCACTCCACAGTAGAGTGTCGGTCCACCTTCATATGCGATCTTAATCTCTCACATCAATGGCACCACATCCCTTATTTGCAGTGGTGCTATTTGTCCACTCGCAATACACTTTCACCGATGCAGCACAGTTCACAACCTGTGCAGTTTCAGAAATACTGGAAAGCTACAGTAATAATCATACCTTTTTACAACTTTGAAAAATCGCTTCTTTGTCTAAGAGCTGATTGCTCAAAACGTGTAAGCAGTCTGTGCCATCCTTCTTGCCCATGAAAGTTTTTACTCTTCATAGAGTTAATAAAGTATTTATGGTTTTTAAGAAATAAGTGCTGAACAATGGATTTTCTCACTGTGAAGACAAGTATCCTGCTTGATAGTCTTTCTATAAAGAGAGAATTCCTGTGGGATGCAGTCCCTACCCATGGCGTACCACATTGTATCAGTCCATCAACAATAAGGACTTGAAAATGGCTCCATTGTGGAGCCAGAGACATTCCTTGTGAAGACATAGGGGAGTAGACCTCTAAATGATTTTAAATAGATGAGGTGCTGCTGCTTCTTTGTTCTTTTTGTACAGCGCTATGTATCTGTTTTAATGTTTAATATTTCTTTTAAGCGTATATTAAATACATGACATGCTGTTTTCTTCATTGATCTTATGAATTCCTGTTTACTTCTTCTCACTACCATATTGATTTTCAGTGGGAATCTGTATCGTATTGATTTAGATCAATGGCTAATATTAATATGTTTTATCTATAGAATAAAGAAGCAACACCTGGGTCTCCTGGCAGGGCTTACCTCTTCAAGCCTCACACATGTTTTTTTCATCTTTTTAATACGAACTATACAAGCAGCAAACAAATGTCTGTTTATATCTGCTATCTCTACTGTTCATAATCAACTTCCAGATGCCGTAGTGTAAAGTTCCATTGCACAGTGATTATTCAAAGATGATTTATACCCCAAATTTAATAATAAATTATTAAAAGATAGCATACGACAGATTATGGTTATTAGATTCTGGAGGTGAGCTGTTGATCCAGAGATTCAGTCTAATGGCCATGATTGGAGTTGGGAAGGAATTTTTCATCATTTGTGAGACAATTGGCCTTTGCCAATCCGACATGGAATTTGAGGCAGAAATTCATGCAACATCCTTGGGTTTCTATTGGTGATTTTCAGCGTGCAGTTTTCTCCTCTGATTTGCTTGCTTTGAAGCCCTATTTAATGGGACTAATCCATGTCAAGGTCGCTCGAGGTGGAATCCGAGCAGGATCCGCTTCAAAGAATGGACATGTTTGTCCTTTTATTGTCTGTGCCACAAGTTTGACTTCTCTGATGTAAAAAAATCCACTCTGTAGTTCAGTTTTGGTTGTCGGATTTTGATGTGGAATCTGATGCTGAATCCTTGTTGAATTCCACATTAAAATCCATTGTGTGAACATAACCTTATATTTTGGACTTGACGGGCTTAAGACCTTTTTGCAACCTTATTTACTGTTATGGATGACCTTGCTGCCCACATGGTGGGTCACAGGTGCCCCCGTCTCTCTTTTCCTGCTGCTCCCGGCAAGATGATTAAAGATCCTGCCAACAACACATTTCAAACTACACTTTATTCCAAACCTACAGAACGCAATAACATCTTGCATCGATCCAGCTATCACGCTCCACTAATATTTTACGTCATTTCGAAGAGCCAATTCATCAGGGCTCGCTGAATCTGTTCTACTATAGTGAGCTATGATCAAAAAATGCATGAGCTCATAGATAAATTCGTTAAATGTGGCAACAATAAATCTAAACTGATACAAATGGGTCAGGAAATAAGAACTAGAGATAGAGAAGAATTCTTGAGACAAAAAACTATTCAGAAACAAAATCCAAGGTTAAGCTTTATATCCAATTATGACAAACATTCAAACATGGTTAAAAATGCAATTTATCGACATTGGTATTTGTTACAGTCTGATCCTAAGTTTGGCCACCTGTTCAGGGAGAAACCGCGTTTTATTTTTAAACGAGGAACATTCCTAGGTGATAACCTGGTACATTCTGACATGTGTCCTCCACAAGTCCCAAAACAGCAATTTCTACGCACTAAACGATGTGCCACTTACCCTTGCTTGTCTTGTGTCAACTGCTTTGCCATTATAAAAGGTTCGACTGTTCCACATCCACATCAAGGAGTGGACATATCGATTAATGGTTTCTTCAGCTGCACTAGCAGCAATGTTATATACATGTTGAGATGCCCAAATACTATATTGGCCAGACCAGCCGCCCGGTCAAGCTAAGAATAGGGGAACATAAATCTGCTATACGTAGTTTCAGAAATAATAAAGATAGTAAAGAAAAAGATATGTCTACGAAATTTGGAGAAACTACGGTAGCAAAACACTTTGCTGAACAACATCATAGTGTTTGCGACCTCCTATGGTGCGTCCTAGAACAAATCCAAACAAAAGATGCTAACCAGAATAGAATAAAACTACTACAAAGAGAAGCCTATTGGATCTCCAAAATGGACACTTTAGCACCAAAGGGGTTAATCGAATCCTTTAGCTTACGTTGCTATTTATAACAGTTATTTCTTTATTTTCTCCCCTCTCCTTCTTTCTTACTCTTTTACATACGTTGTTTTTAACGGTGTTCAATGTTTGTCTATGTATGTTACTATGTAGTTTTAATTTCACTAATTGTTAAAAATTACTTACACCTGTGTGATCTAACAAGAGTATAAAGAAGGATATGTGCGGTCACAGCGCATGCTTGAAAAAGGAAAGAAAGTATTTTGAAACGTCGTGCCACTGTTTGGCAGCACGTAGCTGCACTCCTCCATTATCAGCTCTCAATGACTGAACTCATATACTTACCCTCTGAAATGAGTGGATGAAATTACAGCTAAGTACTGCCACGTTATTACTGTGTTATTTCATTGCCTAAAGTGTTCGTCTTTTGAATGTATTGCACATGCACCTATGATAAAATATAAAGTAAAAATACGCTAATTTACTAAACAGCCCTAGTGGGTTTGTACCCGGCAAGATGGTGTCATGACCTGCACGTCAGGCCGCGGGTGCATTCACAATGTCCAGTTTCTGCTCCGATACTCACCTCTCCTCACTCTCCAAGTCCAACCTGACTTGTGGTGGGCTCTGGTGAAAACCGCTTGCAGTGGTCCAGTCGATCCACACACTAGCAGTCCTTATATCTACTATGTTACTGTAAATAAATCTAAATCATAAAAATATTGTAATTGTGCTTCCTTTATTCTTCCTTTCTACTTAGTGGTTGTATAATTTTAAGGCCATGTTCACATGGTTTATTTTGAGGTGGTTTTGGACGAGGTTTTCGGAGCATTTCCACTCCCAAAACCTCACCTGAAACACGCTTCTTTGGAGGAGGTTTTATATGAGGTTTTTGACGAGGTTTTCACCCATACAAATTAATAGCCAGGACAAAAACCGCACCGAAAACCACATAGAAAACACGCCAAAAACCGCACCGAAAAACGTGCCTTAAAAACGCCTAAAACACGCTTCAGGAATTGACATGAAACTTCCTTTTCAGTGCGTCCAAAGAAGCGTGTAAAAACCTAGTCTTGTGTGAACTACAACTAGGTTTTACATAGGAATCAATGAAATGAACTGGGGGCGTTTTGGAAGCGTTTTGGATGAGGTTTTGGCAGAGGAAACGGTCCGAAAACCATGTCAAAATAAGCCGTGTGAACATGGCTTAAGAAAAGAAACAACAGAAGGTACACCTTTATTGGTTTTTACTTTTGAATTAGCGTCTCTGAATCTAATTATATAATTTTACTATTGATGAAACATACCAACAAAATGACAGTTAATGTTTATTATACTGAAAAGCTAATAAATGGCCACATTTTGGGTATAAATCATCATAAATCAGCTGTGTTATCCTTTCAGCAATTGGATTTTAGCCACTTTTGAGGTACATATAGAAAGGTTCCATTTTATCGTATGGACACAGTCTAATAACAAAGGCTATAAAATAGTTTAAAATCAGTACCAAAATCCACAATGAAATGTGTCATGCTTGGAATTAGTTGATTTTGATGCCAATTTTTACAGTGAACTGTACTCATTACATTGCAATAAATGAAATCTACATTAAAGTCAGAAGCATTCCTGGAACTTAAGTCATGTGGTGGATGCTTTTTGCTGTAAGATAATGGATGCTTTTAAAAGTTCAATAGAAACAAGGGGGAACAAGATTTGGCTAAAGTGCAACTTTTGAAACCAGTCTATCTCCTGTTTTCATACTGTATAGTCACAAGAATTCGGCTCCAAACTTAGTTTATATGGTTCCCTAAATGTCACAGTATGTTGAAAACATTTTAATTTCTTTGTATTTGTTTTATTTATGTATATTGCTTCTATAGTTTACCTATTTATGCACAAAATATTGCACATGAAATATAAACACAACATTTTACATAGCAATTGTAACATTCAGAATAGAAAAAGAGGCAGCTCCCAACAATCACATTCATAAATATCCACTGTATTTAGACCGAATAACAGGGAATATTGTCAAGTGCGGAAACCGCTAACTGTGCTCCTCCATTGAATCAGTCTGTCCTTACATAGTCAACACTTATGTTCAGCATGACTTCACTTATCTGAAGTACTTTCCTCTGAGGATTGAGTAAAAACACAACATACCTGTATATTAGGATCACATCATATAAAGACAGGTTCAGCAAATTAATATCTTCTTAATGTTCAACTATAGCTGGATGTCTCAGTGTGTTACCTTACAACAACAAGACCTTAAGCCAGGCGTTAGTAAACTGTGATATATAATAGATACAATCAGTTCTCTGGCTGTGTGAGCTTGACTTCAGCATCAAGGTAAGAAGCTTTTGGAGATGTATCCCAGAGGCAGTGGATGATATAATCAAAACTTCAGTAACTTCAGATGTTGTGGAAATTACATATCTAACTAACATCACGAAGAGGTAAACAATAACTATTGACACTCAGGAGACTTGGTGTATTTAATTCATGTAATGAATAAATTAATGTGCTCACTTTCAGTTCTTAGGGTGTGCAGCAAATATAGAGAAAACGTCGTCAGTTGTCAGTAGTGGTTCAATATTTTTTACAAACGGTTTCACACATTGTGTTAGGGCAAAAAATGTTGTGTCTTTAGCTGATTTTTTTTTGGAGGTGGGTGGGTTTAGGAGGGACAAAAAATGTTGCCACCAGACGTTAACTGAAAGTCAATAATGAAAAAGTAAACACTTTTTTTTTTTTACTCTGTGCATTTTTTGTTCGATGGGTGAGAGGCAGGATTTTATTTTTCAAATTCACTATGGCATTTATTTAGGCAGTTTGTGGAGTTTTCTCACCATAGACCTCCAGCAGCAAAAAGCACATGTGTAAATGTGTGTTGTGTTTTTGTGTATTTTTGTGGCATTTTTCAACATAACAAATCATGTGATTCAAATAGATATCATTACATCACACATCCATAGATTTTACGATTTATAATAGGAAACCAAAAAATGAATAAGCAACATCTAAACAATGTACCTTAATACACTATTTAAAAAAAAAAAAAAAAACACCACAAAAATTACATAAAAAACTCAGAAGGATGAAAAACACAGAGTTTTGGAGGTGTGTTTTACAGGCTTAGTGTACCTTTTCTGTTCCTCTGGCATATTTCTTATACAATTATCTATTTTATCAGCTCACAGGGCAGGGATTTCTTGCTGTGATGTGTTGTAAGGTATGTAAGAGAACCAGTGATTCTGACAAGGTTTTTATGTTTTTTTTTTTTTTTTTTAACACTTACCAGCTGGAATAGATCCTGTAACATGTTCTTTTTATCACATGCTGTTTCAATTGCAACATACCAGTCTTGCATTGTAACGGTTACTGAAAGGAGTCAATATGTAAAATCGAAAATGGCCACGCACACCTATATGTAAAAGGGTTAAATGGGTGCTCTGGTGGAAATAACCAATGAGGTTAAAATATCTAGAAATAATTGTATCCACAGCACACTGATTATAGATGCTTATAAAGGGTGGGTTTATTCAGAGATGTAATAGACATCATACTGTTTACAGAACATAGGATTATTGCACTGGTACAAATTCAAATCAGACAAATGATGTCAATAATTTCTGTTCTTCTGAGTTATAAGGTGATTTTAGATGTCAAACAATGTTGAGGTTTCGACTTGCCTTGCATACACTACGGACGTCATTGTCCAATACTCCTCACACTTCAAGCTCCCGTCTGGCATTTATATCCAGGGATTTTTTTCCCCCCTTATCCTGATCATTACATCACGTCTTACTTCACATTGGCATCTTTGTACTTATAGCTTGAATTACTTTAAGTTTTCACATTGGTTGTCACTTCATAAAGGCATCCTTGCTGAAACGTCGACCTTGTTTGACATCTAAAATCACCTTATAACTCAGAACAGAAATTATTGACATCATTTGTCTGATTTGAATTTGTATCTTCAAAAAGAAAAAAAACAAAATACTCTGTATTAAAACATAACTTTTACTAAGATTCATTTAAAAGAAGAATAGGCTAAGGTGTTGAATGACCGGAAATTTTTACAGTGCTGAGGTATAATATCTCCCAATGCTGTTCCGGTACTAGAGTATATACACACATGCATCTACTTGCATTCTTCTCCAAGCTTCCAATCCCCGATACTATCGGTCTCCCCCGAAGGGGACCTCCCGTTTTGTGCACTTTAGGTGTACAATAGGATGTTGCTAGGACCTGAGATTTGGGTAACAAGTAGTTGACAGTGTGCCCCCACTGGCTAGGGGGGGTAACTGGGATTTATTCTTATTGCAGAGCGAGATGGAATGGATTTTTAAGTTGAAAATCACAGCACCAAATGGCCTTAATGAGCAACTTGTTTTCTGTTGCTTTATCTAGGAAGATCCAGCCTTGATATCATAAAGGGGTCCGTATGACTTTCTATTTTTTAATTAAGTGAATTTGAAATTCTTGGGAATTCCACACTCGATATGGGGTAGTCTGTAAAACTGGTATTAATTGTACATACTTGATACCATATGAGTTTTTCTACCCCTATGATGCTATATATACAACTTTGGTAATTATATTTAAATCCCCTGTGGTTAATAAACCTTAATCCAGTAGGGAACTTTACCAGCTAAATGGATTTTTGATGCTAGTTAGTGGAGGCTATGTACTACTTAGTAGTGTAAAGACTATTATGTATACAGATCTAATGAATGTTTCAATATTCAACATACAGATATCCAGATATCCATAATTAAATAATATCCAGAATTTTTTTAATTTTTTTTATTTATTTATTCTGCATGTTGAATATTGAAACATTCATTAAATCTGTATACATAATAGTTTTGACACTACCAAGTACCTTATGTCATCCTGCTATCCCTCTATCTACATGCTAATCTAGTACTAATATAATTGGGGATGAATTTGAGTTCCTAAAAAATCCTTTCTTTGCTTTTCTGTTAAGCCCCAAAATATGACAACTATAGGCTCTAGTGAGACAACCACTACTGTTTAGATACCTAGCCCTTAAACTTGTTTTAAATTTATCTCTATGCTGTAAGCAATACAATTAACAGCTGGTTCAGTGCTCTGGCACGGAATCGCTGTTCTATGTGTCACTTCCGGTGACGCTCTGAGAATACCGGAAGCAAGCTGCAGCTGATTTAATGCGTGGCCGGTGTTCAGTCTCAGAGCACACACGCGATGGAACAGCATGCATAAGACTGGGCGTGCTAAATCCTGCACCAAGAACCAGGAACTCCAGCAATACCAGAGGCTTTAGCCCATTTGGACAGGTTTGGGGTCACCATAGTGGCCATATATTTTCTGGTTAAACAGTGGTCAACCTACATATTGTTGCAATAATGGGCATATGTTGCTGACTTTCTCTTTACCTATTCCTGCCTATATATGAGAATAGCACAGTACTATTGGGTCAGATATATTCTGTTTGGGATGATACTACATCCTTCAATATAGGTTGGTGAACACTATACTGCAACACCGTGATTATATTAGGAGCTACCATACTCCAATCTAGCAGCATCAATCAAATAACAAAATCAACATACTTTTATATGTCGCAATAACCATTCCAGATAGGGTGTCCAACCCTATAAATGTAGTTATATAAATTCTGGGCTGAAATATACCTTCTTGAGGCAAGATGCTTTTTTAAATGTGGCAATATATTTTAATTATTGCACTATTCGTATTTTTATACATATTTAATGAATCAACTTTCAATCTTATAAAATCAGCGGAATATAGTCAGGCAATCGTCAAGCTTGAGAGAAAGGGTACCGCCCCGAAACGTTGCGCAGACGCAGTGCCACTCACTCGCAGCAGATGAGAGGACTAGGCTCTTGATTGAAAGCCTCAGAATCTACCATATTGAAAATTTGAAAGAGTTCGTTTGGAGCGATATTTACATGTTCGTTTGGCAGTCGGACATCAAGGGAACTGCAAGTTAGTGAGTTCTGTCTGAGTAGTTCTATATCAGCAGATCGAATTATACACGTATTTTGTTTTGCGTACTCATGTCCACTGTGTGTTCTCTGACGATTGCCTGACTATATACCGCTGATTTTATAAGATTGAAAGTTGATTCATTAAATATGTATAAAAATACGAATAGTGCAATAATAAATATATATTGCCACATTTGAAAAAGCATCTTGCCTCAAGAAGGAATTATTTCAGCCCAGAATTTATATAACTACATCCAATCTAGCAGCACCCATATGCACCTATATACACTGTGATTAGTAGGAGTTATCGTACTCCAACTCAGCAGCACTTACATGTGTGTATATACTCTAGTACTGGAACAGCATTGGGAGATATACCTCAGCGCTGTAAAAATTTCCGGTCATTCGACACCTTAGCCTCTGTTCTCATTTGTATTATTCCTCTATAAGGATACCTATAATTGGCTTCTAATCCTTGCTTGTATTTGTCTATATTTCTGTCTGTATTCTTATATATCATTCTATATCGTATCATTTTTTTCCCTTATCTGTCCAATGAGGTGATGTTCGAGTTGCATCGAAACATGTTGGGACCTTTGTGAAATGAGTAAGGGTTAGTTTGATATAGGACTAGGTTCCGGACAGGACCGCCCCTATCGGGGCGATTGCTCTGTGTATTAGGTTAGGACTTGATAGGGTGAATAGGGATACCTTAGGATATTTACAGATTTCCCCTGCACTAGCTAGCTCTACCTAATTTGAATACTGGTGCACGTATCTATTTTAGCAAATTGTGCACTTGATGTGTGCTTTTGTCTTGCAATAATTCCCATTCTTCTTTTAAACGAATCTAAGTAAAAGTTATGTTTTAATACACAGTTTTTTTTTTTGTTTTGTTTTTTTAAATTTTGAAAACTGTGTAAATTTGGGATTTTTTCTAACACTGATTTTATGTATTGTGTGGTTTTTCTTTGAATTTGAATCATTACAATAATCCTATTTTCTGTAAATAGTATGATCCATGTAAATTATATCTCTGAGTAAAACTCCCTTTTATAAGCATCTAGAATTGGTGTGCCGTGGAAAGCCAGGTATGTGGATCCTCTGGGCCACTGCGAGCGTAGATGGTATAACTCGCGGTGGTAGCTGAAGTGCAGGTCAAGGAAGGCAGGTGCTGGCACAGGTGACAGGATACAGCAAATGTAGTGGTAGGCAGATAACGCAGTCCCAGGCAGGTAGCGGACTTGGTAAAGCATCAGGAAACAGCAGGAAACATAGGTAATTGACACTTGCAACAGCAGGTAACAGCAGCAGTGTAATGCACTGGATAACACAGAGTTAACGCAGGGTTAATGCAGGTAATTACATGTAAAAAGGTAACACAGGGCTTATCTCAGCAGGAGTAAAACAGACAGGGTTCAGTATTCCACCATTTGCTTCTGCTTTGAAAGGCTTCAACATTAGGAAGAAACAGTGATCATGCACTAAGACTAAACCTGAGTTGGAGAAAGATAGACAAAGCAAAGCAAAAAATCCTGAGGCTTGTGGTTTTTGCAAACGCAAGTGGTTTTTCAAACAGGAAATGCCATAGCAGGTTAGGCTATGTCTACATATTAGACAAAAAACTCACTGAAAACCAGATCCTAAAAACGTTAAAAAAAATCTGAGTTTTTTTTTCCACTGCCCATCAAAAGCAGCTGAAAAACATCAGTTTTTGGCATGTTTTGCGCTTTTTGTGCATTTTTTTGCAGAAATGAAAAGCATTATAATTGCTATGGCCTTCTGAAAAAAAATGCACCAAAAAACATGGCAAAAAAGTCCAGCATATCCTTATAGAGCACAGGAAAAGTACAAATTTAATAAAGTTTTTAAAAAAAATGTAAAGAAAATCTAGTAAAATTAAAAAAGAACTCTTCTCTTTACAAAATGCTTTATTCTAAGAAAAAATAATAATCTAAGCATGCATGTCACGGATCACACTGCGGTCTGTGCCCTGGACCAAAGACGTGTCCATACCCTGGCTTCTGTGACCACTATGGCTCCCTGTGCGGGGGTCGCAGCAACTGCTTCACCTGCTTCTGTGTCTGCTCCTGTCTTTGTTTCGCTCCCTATGCCAGCAGTTTCTGTCAGCAGTTACTAATTGGTCTGTGATCCTGCTCACACCTATCCTCTCTGGCTGCTTATGCATGCATGAGCATCCTCTAGGGCATGTGCAGCAGCCTTCTGCTATTTAAAGGGACAGTGTCCTATTTGTCCAGCCTATGACCTTTAACCTCCATGCATTTAAGGAATTTCCTATCTCTGTTCTAGTGTCAGTTTGTTGGTGTTCATCCAGGAATCCTGGCCCCTGTCTGTTGTACTCCTTCTGAGTAAATGAGTAAACCCTGTGTTACCAGTTTACTTGTGATTACCTGTGTTAAACCTGTGTTAACTGTGCTATCCAATGCATTACACTACAGCTGTTCCCTGTTGTTGCAAGTGTCAATTACCTAAGTTTCCTGCTGTTTCCTAATTCTGTACCAAGTCCGCTACCTGCCTGGGATTGTGTTATCAGCCTATCGCTACACTTGCTTTGCCCTGTGAACCATGCCAGCACCTGCTTTTCTTGCCTTACCAATGTGAGTTATGCCATCTATGCTTGTAGTGGCCCAGAGGATCCGCATACCAAGTGTTTCACCCATGTGGAATGTGAAGAACAGTCTGACTCCCATCAGTAACCGTTACAGTACGAACTGACCATACAATATGGATCCCGCCAATATGGCCCTGCCAGATTCCCAGTACCTGGCAGCCGTAGTGAACCATCATGGCATCCACCTGGAGAAACTCTTCCAGAAGTTACAATTTCTACCCGTCTGGATGAAGTTGTGTCTGCATTGGCACTAACACCTGCTCCACTACCTGCTATAGCTCCGCCTCCCGCTGCCATGACAAGTCCCAGCTTGCACCTGCCTTTGCAGATTCGTCAACCAGTGTTTCATAAACTTTGAGATCCTGGCACAGCAATTCCTGTCTGATAGAGCCAAGTTGGCGTTTATCATCAGCCTGCTCTCTGATGAAGCCTTGGCCTGGGCCTCAGGCCTCGGGGAGAGAGGGAATCCACTGACAGGGAACCTTCAAGAGTTTCTGTGCAGCTTCAGGAAAAGTTTTGAACAGACTGGAGCAAATACCTCTGCGCCATCTGCATTACTATGTTCCTGTCAAGGTCACTCTACAGTGGGCCAATATGCTATCCATTTCCGTACATTGGTTTCTGAACTTGATTGGAACAATGAGGCCTTTGTTGCAGTGTTCTGGGAGGAGGGGGCTTTGCTGGGCGTATCAAAGACGAGCTGACTAATCGTGACCTACCTCATCATTCTGGCTACTAAGATCAACGTATGTTTTGCTGAAAAAAAGGTAGATCTTCGTCAGTAGCCAACGCCCTTCCGTCCTCGCAAGCCTCAACCTCACCTTGTACCTGTATCCCCAAGTATATTTCACCAGGCACCCACGTTCCCTCAAGTTGAACCTATGGAAGTGAATCGTGCTCATCTAACCTTGGCGGAACACACACATCAGCGCAGTCTGAATTTGAGTCTATACTGTGGCAGTGCCAAGCATTACCTGAAAAACTGTTCAGTTTGTCCTTCTGTGCTCCGGAAACCCCAGTGCCATGGTCATGTGGGTGAGGTGACCTAGAGTATTGATGCTTCTGTTCCTGATCTGACCACACCAGTAACTCTGTTATGATTCCGCCTCTAAGTTTCAAGTTCCTGCCCTGTTGGACTCTGGTTCTCCTGAGAACTTTATCCCCCCTTCTCTACTAGACAAATATTGCTTTCCTGTCTGGATTAACCGCTGCGTTTTTGCTCCATCAATGGGGAGATTATGAAAGAACCAGTGTGCTACTGTAAAAAGCATCGGCCTCTTCAAGTTGGAAGTTCCCATAAAGAGGAAATTTCTTTCTACGTCCCGCCTAGTTTCTCTGCTTCAATCTTGCTTGATCTTCCATGGCTCCATTGTCACAGTGCTTAGTTGGATTGGAAAATGGGTGAAGTGATCCAATGGGACATTCATTGCAAATCCCACTGCCTCAAGTCTGCCCATCTGGAGCACTCCCACCTACCTGTACCCTTGTCTCTTGCTTCTGTTGTGCCAGTCATGGAGCATCAAGACCGAGACTATTCTCTGGACTATCAAGTCATCACTGATTCCCACCCACTGCTCTCCATGCCTACCATTTTTGCTGCTTCTGCTCCCCAAGTCCAAGAAGTTATCCAGGACTTGCATGACATCTCCTCTGAAAACAGTTCCCAGGATACCATGGAAGTGGTGGTTAACCCTGGTTACTTTCAGGGTACCAACTAGTTTGGGGGAAAGAAGGGTTTAATTGGGCAGGGCTTTTTTCCCACGGTTTAAGGCCGCATTTCTTTTGGCCCCGGCCCACGGGACAGCCCTTTGGCACAACCCTTCCCTGTGAAAGGGTTTTTGCTCCCGGAGTGTCACCTGCTTTTTTTGTCTGTTTAATTCCCCTGTTCGCTCCCTTGCCTGTGCCTCAGTGCCCCGCTGGCATTTACTTTTAAACCTTATCCCCGGAAAACCAATTTTCCCTCGGAGGGCCTTTGTGCACTCACTCCCGTCTCTGGGGGCGAATGGGGCGTTTCTGATATTTAAAGGGCGGGTTTCCTAATTGCCCAAGCCTAGGGCCCTTTGGCCCCCTCCATGCACTTCCCCCTTTTTTTCCAGTGTAAAGTTCATTGGACGGGGCTTAAAAAGGGCTATTTTTGAAAAAGAAAACATGGTCATCTGAGCTCAGATGTTTCCTGTTTATAAACCCAAAGAAGAACTTCTGAACCACAGGCCCAGATGAAATAAAAATTTTTTTTTATAAGACTCTTTTAACGGGGGGGAATAGTGGTTTCCTCTGGACCCCCCGAAAAGAAATGGAAAAAACCCCACGCCGGGGAGCGGAATGTAAAAGTAGGGTCCCATTTTTTCACCGGGGACCCCCCCCAAAAGCGGGGGGGATTTGCGCGGCGGGTTAGTTTTACCAGGTCGTTTCCCAAACTAAACGTGAACTTGCTTGCGGAGGCACCCGGAGGTTTTTTAGCGTGGTACAAAATCTTTTAAGGCAGGCCGAAAGTCGGGGACGGGCCCGGGGAAGGGTCAGGACAGGGGGAAAAGGGTTTCAGAGCCGAAAAACGTGACGGGGGTTTTGGAACAGTAAAAGGCAGGAACAAATAGTAACGCTGGGCACGAAGGAAAAAAAGACCCGGGTGGGGAAAGTGACTTTGGATCCTAAACTTTTATGGGGTGGGCTCCCGGCAATTACCAATTTCCCGGCCCGCGCTGGCCCCCTTTTAAAATTTACTTTAAAAAGTGCGCCCCGCTAGGGGCGGGGCGGGAAATTTGTGGCCCGGCAGGGGAAAGAGAGCAGGGGCAGGAGTGTGGGTCAGTTAAGGGGTTGGAAGGGGATGGCCCGCGGCCCATAGAGGGCCCAGCGATGCCACCCCCCCCCGGGGCCCGTTTTAAAGAGGAGGGACAGGGGTGCGCCCACGACCCCAACCCGGGACGGGGCGCCCCCGAACATTCCCCCCCCTTTGGGCCCCCCTCCTTTTTAGGCTGCGGGAACCCTGCGGATGAGTCGGGTTTCAGGATTTTGGGAATTCGGGCTCCCAAAAACTCCCCCGGGGCCCGAAGCCCTTAAAAATTTCCGGGAAGAAAGGGGCTTTCCCTCTGACAGCCCTTCATGGCCAGGATGTCTTTTACCCAAGGGTTGTCAGCAGAATCAGCTCCCGAGGGGGGGAAAATACATTTTTCTGGGGAAAAACCGGTTTTCAGGACCAGAGGCTTTAGGGGGAGAAATGGAAAAAAAATTTTGGGATCCGGAAAAGAGGGGGGGAAAGGTTGGGGTTTTTGTACGTCACCGGGGAAGGGGGCCCAAAAAGCGAGGGGCCCCACTTGTAACTTGGAATCTTCGGGCGCAGGGTATTTCGATGAAACCCAAACCCTGTCTCCCGGGGGAAAGGAATGGGGGGAAAAGGGCCCTTCCCTCCTTTTTCTGCCTGAGATTTCATTTGAGCAGAGGTCAGAATTTAGGAACGCCCACCCTTTTCCCCAGATGGCCTTGATACCCCAATTTGGGTTCATCGACGCGGGACCTTCCGATCGGGGGGCGGGGGGAAGGGGGGCGGGGGGGGTGGGGGGCCCCTAGCCCACAAAAAAGGAAAAGAAAAACACCGGCTGCATCCGAAACCTTTGTTTAAATAAGAGAACTGGGGCCCAGTTTGGCCCCCTGACGCCAATAAAAAATTGCGAAAGATTCCCCGGGATCGGGTTCATTTCCCCCACCTGCCCATTGGGAATTGGGGTGGTGGGCCCCAAATAAAAAGGGCCCTAATTGACTTGCAACGGGAAAACACACACTCCCCCAAAAATGGGGAAAAGGGGAAATTTTGAACGCCCCAATCGGAGAATGTGGGGGAAGGTAACCCCAATGTAAACGGAAAATATCCCGGGAAAGAAGTAAAACCGGGCCTTTTGTGGAGCAACGGCCCAAGCCCGGGAAAAAAAGCCAAAATGAGAACCCTTTGAGAATCTGACCGGGGACCCCCGAAAACGACAGAAATTCCCCCTTAAAAAAAAACCCGGGTTTGGTCGGGATGAAAAAAAAATGTGTCCCAAGAAGTTTTCCTGAACGGGGAAAGGGGAAGTAAGAGCCCTGGGGCCTGTGGGGGTGGGGCCCCTTTTTTTTTTTTCCGAGCCCCACGTGACACAGAAGAGGGTGAAGCCCTTGATGTCTTGTGCCAGAGAAAAGTAACCAGTATCCCGAGGATCAAAAAAAATGGGGACTTTTGTACCCCGGGGGGTTGACCCCCCAAACGGGAACTATCCAAAATTCCATTTCCTTTTCCTGAGTGCCGCGGAAACGAAAGGGCCCTTCCCCAAAGGGAACGTTTTGGAGATCCTCTGGGGCCCAAATTTTAAAACCCAACCTTTTTCGGGAGAAAAAAAAGGGGTGTTGTAAACCGGATCTTCACCAAAATCAGAGGCAGGGGAAAAAGGGGGCCCGTCACCAAAAAATTTTTTTTTCTCAGCGGCCGAAAGTAAAATTTTGGAATTTAAAAAAGTGAAAGAAAAAGACCACCTGGTTTGCCCGGAGGTTTTTTTTAGCCCTTGGCCCGCTGAAGTTAAGGGGGAAATTTTTGTGTTTCCTTAAAAATGTTAAAAGGGGGTAACGAGCCCCCTGCAGTAGTTGGGTCCCCAAATTTCCAATTAGGAAAAACCTGAGGGCCCAAGAGCTGCCCCCAAAAAAGGGGCCATAATTCCGCTCCCCCGGGAAAAAAGGGCCCTTTGGGGGAAAACCCTGCAGAAAGGGTCTGCCTTTGGGGCTTTTCTTGTGAGGACTCCCCCCTCCCCCCCATGGAAAGGCATCCACCCCCCGGGGAGAACAATTTCCCGGGGGATCGGGGCCCGGACCAAGACAGGCCCCGGGGATAAAAGGCAGCCCTTTATTTCCCTTTTAATCCCCCTTTTAAGCCCCCGGGAAAAGGCCCAACATTGGGGTTTCCCGCGTTTTTTCCTGGTGGGGGCCCCCAATGGGAGCCCCAGGGTGGGGGAAGGGTGGGGAAAATGAACTGACGAAATAGTTGGCGAACCCCAAAGGAAGCGCTGTTTAAACCCGAAAAGACCAAACGGGAAAAAGGAAAGGCCCAAATTTTGCAGGCCCCGCAGATAGTTTAGCTGGATCCATTTGCAACCTTAGCAAAAGGGGCAAAAAACCAAAGGAAAGGGTAAGTTTGGTCTGATGGAAAAAGTTTTCCCTCCAGTTTAGCGTTCAGAGGGTTTTTTCCCTCGGGACCCCTCAGAACCCTGGCGAACCTGTGCCCCAAATGGGTCGGGGGGTCGGGGAAAAAGATCAGGATCCCTTTCCAAATATATTTATGAGATGAAACAAAAGACCCCCTAAAGCTTCTTTGCGAACTCTTAAAAAACGCCCGGGGGGCTTTTGCAAAAGTCCAAAGGGGCTTCACCAGGAATTCAAAACCCAAATTCTCGGGGTTTTGGGAAAGCCGTCTTCTTTTCGCCCCCCCTCGTATTTTGTGAGGTTTAAAGCCCCTCACAAGTCCAATTTAGAAAATTACTTGGCCCCCCCGGGGGGAAACAAATCGAAGAGTTAAACGGAAGGGGGGGTACTTTTTTTCCCGGGTGTCTTTTTTTGGGGGGCCCTCTATAATCAATGAAACGGGCGGGGAAAGGGGCCTTTCCTTTATTCTGCCCCAAAAAAAAACCCCCAAAGCCCCGGCCGGGAGAAAAGACTTGCAAATTGAAGCCCTTTTCCCTTTTTTTCTGAAATTAATGCCGCCCCATGCCCTGGGTCTCAGGCTGGACACGGTTTTAGACCCTTCCCCGAGGGGGGCTAGTGCCCGGGGGAAAGGGGGTTAAAGGGGCCCAGTCTTAAGGCCTATGGAGCGGCAGCGGCTCGCCTGTTTTTCCGAAAAAAACATCTCCCAAAATCCTGGTTTCCTGCGGGTTAGGCCGGGGCAGGGGTTTGGGGGGGGAAACTGCGGAGAAGGGGGTTAGACCCCGGGACGGGGGACAAAAACCCAGCGATAAAGGCACCCCGGCCCCCAAACGCAAGGAAACCTCTTTTTGTTTTCCAGTTAAGTTTTGGGGGCGTGCCCTTTTTGCAGCCGGGGGAAACCCCCCAAAAAGAATCGCCGGGGAAAAAGGACCGGGGGCAATACATAGTTACATAAAACATAGTTTGTCACCCCAAAAAAAAAAAGGACAAAAGTCCCATCCCAATTTCACCCCATTTATTAAAGTGTTGCTAAAGGGTTTAAAGTTTTACCCAAAGGGAAGGAAAACCCCCCCCAAAATGGGGTAAAAACCCAAATTGAAATAAATTTTGGGGAAAAAAAAAATTCCCTTTTCCGGGACTCCAATCGGAAATTGGGAAAAAAACCCGGTTTAAACCCGAACCCCCCTCTAAAATCCTAGTCATTTATAACTTGTTATAATACATTAGAAATGAAATCCAGCCCTTTTCTTTGGAATCCTAGTCACAAAAAACTTTTTTATGTTAAAACTCCCCCAGAAATGCACCCAAACCCCTTCTTGCCCTCAGGTTAGTAAATTTCACCATGAAAATTTTTTTTTTCTGGCAGGGGAGTTCCACAGCCCCTCACCGTTTCCTAACAGTAAAAAATTCCCTTTTTTAATTTTTTGCAGAAACTTTGTTCCTAAAGGGACGTAGAGAATCCCCCTTGTTCAAAGATACAGTCCGGGGGAATAAAAAAATTTTTAGCGAAAATTCTCTATTTTGGCCCCTTAAATTATTTTAAAAACCCATTTTTTATTATGCCCCCGGGTAACCCGGGTCTTTTCTCAAAACTAAAAAACCCCAAACCTTTGTTTAATTTCTTTCTGTGTATGCAGTTCCACCACACCCCTTTAATTATTTTTTTTTTGCCCCCCTTTTGTGTCCCTTCAAGTTTAAAATGTTTTTTCCGAAAAATTTGGTGCCCAAAAATGTACACAAAATTCCATGTGTGGTCAAAACCAGTGATTTTTTAAAGTGGGGGAATTTAAATTTTCCCCATCTTTGTCATCTTTTGCCCCCTTTTTTAAAAACCCCCTTTTTGACCCTATTACCCTTTGGGGAAAGCGGGCTGCGGGAAAACCCTGCTGCTTGAAAGTTAATTTTAAATGTCCACAAGGATTCCCAAGTTTCCCATGTCATTTTTTACCATGTTTTTTTTTTTAACAGGGTAATAATGTAATGGATTTTTCCCCCCCAGTGAATAACCTTGTTTTTTCAGTTTTTTAAACCCTCACCCTGCCACTTCTTCCCCGCCCCCCCTATCCAGACCCCTCGAAAAAAACATTTTCCTCCTTTTGTGTGGTTTCCCTTTTAAAAGAGTTTTGTATCATCGGCAAAAGATCGAAAATTCTACTGTGCGTTTCCCTGGTAAGACCCATTTTAGAAAATATTAAAGAGGATAGGGCCCAATACTGGGCCCCCGTGGTTCCCCCCCTAGTAACAGGGATCCAAGGTTTCCCCGAGGGGTGCAACCCTTAGTTACCACCCTTTTTTTTCTATCAGTAAGCAAGGGTTTCTTACCCAAATTGCACAAATTTTCCCCCATCCTTTTAATTTTTTTCATTTTTTAAATTACCCAAACCCTTTTTTGTGGAACAGTATCAAATTTTTTTAAGAAAAATTTCCAAATTTTTTTACATCCAGTGCCTCCCCTGATCCTTTTTGGAAATAAAAATCCTTTATAGAACTGTGAGTTTTGTCTTACAAAGGGCCGAAACCTTCAAAAAACCCCCGCTGGAAAAAGCATTAAAAAACATTTATTTTTTGGGAGATACTCTTGGATAGCATCCCCTTTTTAAAACTTTAAACAATTTAAACCCCAACCGAGGTTTTAAAATTTTCTGGGCCCATAGTTTTCCAAACACTTTTTGAAAATTTTTGAATATTTTGGGACCCAAAATTTTTCAAGGGGCCCAATCCTTTGGGAAAATACCCCGTTATTATACAGTCCCTTTAAATTTTTTAAAAAAAAGGGGAATATTAACCAAATTTCTTAACTCCCCTTAAAGGGAAAAGCGGGGAAAACCATCAGTACCGGGGGGTTTTTTCTATTTTAATCTTTCCCAAGGCGGAGCTGCACTTTCCCTTTCCCGGGTTTGACCCGGAAAAATTTAAGGGTTTGGGAATTTTTCCTCCTCCCCCTTTTCTCATCAACAGGAAGCCCTTTTCCTCCCCGGTTTAAAAAACCCGGGGGAAGAAATTTTTTTTAATTTGGTTTGTTTTTTTTTTTTATTGCCCTTCCCCAAAAATTCTTCCCTCTTTCTTTTTAAAGGGGGGCCCCCCATTTTTTTTTTTTAATCTTTTTTTTTCTATTTATAAAAAGTTAAAAAAATATTTTTGGGGTTATTTTACTTTCTTTGCAATACTTTTTTCTGTCTCCAGCTTTGCGCCTTTATCTTTTTAAATTTTTCCACTTTATTTTTTTTCCTATATCTTCTTAGCGCCCCTTCACTGCCCCCCCTTTTTAAAATTAAACTTTTTAAAAAGCTTTCTTTTTGTTTTTTATTGCCTCCTTTTCATCTTGTTGATCCCATTTTTGGGTTTTTTCCCCGTTTAATTTTTTTTTTTTCCTTAGGTATGTACCTTTTCACATGGGGCCTAAGATGTTTTTAAAGACTCCCATTTATTTTTTGTTATGCAAAATTTTTTTAAAAACCCTTCCCGCAATACAGTTTTTGCCTCTTTTAAGCAGGGTTTCAAATTTTTTTCCTCCCAAAATTTAGGGTTTTTTTGGTCCCTGACCCCAAAAAACTTCCCATTGAAGGATAAAAAGGAAATTTTTTTATATTATGGTCAAATATTTCCCCCAGGTGCCCCCCCAACCCCGAACCAATTGCTACCTGAAGGTCCTTTTTTGCAATATTTTTCCCAAAAAGGGCCCCTTTTCCCCTTTGTCGGGTTCCCGCACCATTTGGGGAAAAGGTTTAAATTTTCTTTTGTTATAGACCAAAAACCTGTTTTCCCTTTTTTAGAGTACAGGTTTTTTAGATTCCCAGTTTTTGTCCTGGGTAGTTTAAAAGTCCCCCCAGATAAAAAAACCTCATTCTGATTTTGGGGTTAAAATTTTTTAGCCCCGAGGGGATTCTTTTAAAGGGTTTTTGGGTTTTATTTTTGGTTGGGCCCATTCCCGAATCCCATTAAATTTTATTAAAAGTTAAATACCTCCAAAGTTAAAATTTAACCCCAAAAGTTTTCCCCCTGTTAAAACCTGTATCTATATCTTTTCCCCCAGTTATGGGTTTTCAGACAGGATTTTACATAGAGACAGGGCACCGCCCCCCTTTCCCCATTTTACGTTTTTCTTAAAAAAACTGTAACCCTGCAAATTTTAAAAACCCCCTTGTAGCTCTCTTTCCGCCACGTCCCCGTTATCCACACATGTCATATTTTTTCTTTTTGAAATTTAAAAACTTCTAGGCATTTATTTTGTTTGGGCCCGGCTCCTTGGGATTGGTCAGCATGGGAATTTTTGGGGGTTTTTCCCGTTTTTATTCCCCCTTTTCCCTTTCTTTTTTAAATAATTTCTTTCCCTTCCCCCCACTCCACCCCCCGTTTAATTACTTTAAATTTCCCAAACTCTCTATCTTTTACTAACTTGCCCCCGGCCAATTTTGTGTTTTTCCCTCCCCCCCAGTCCCCCAGTTTAAATATTCCTCCACCCTTCCCCAGCCAAATTTTTTCCCCCAAAAACAGCTAACAACCCCCCCCATTTAGGGGCAGTCCATCCCAAACTAGAGCCTGTAAACCAAGAAAGAAGTCACCCATTCTCCCAAAAAAAACCAAATCCCTCTTTTCCCCACCAATTTTTGAGCCAATTATTCAAACCCCTCTAATCTCCTCTGCCCTCTCGGGGGTGGCCCCGGGAACAGGTTTTTTTCTGGGAAAAAATTTTCCTGGAGGTCCCCTTGGGCCTTTTGGGTTTTTGCCTAAGGGCCCCGAAATCCCTTTTTTAAGGGCACTCCAACCTAACCCTTTAAATTTGTCATTTTTGCCAAAGTGGACCTTTCAGCTGGATTTCCCCCCCACCCCCACCCAGCAATCTGTCACCCGATCCCCGGATATGGTTTGAACCTGGGCCCCCGGTAAACAAAAAACTGTTCGACAATCCCGGGTTTTTGGCAGATTGCCCCTTTTTGTGCCCCTTATAATGGGGTCCCCAAATAATAAACACCGTCTAGTCTGACCTGCACTCCTATTCCCAATCTTACTGGGAAACAACAGGGGGTATTGGGGCTTTCTGCAGCCAAAACTATTTCTGAGCCGAAAATCCCCCTCATCCGCCAATCTTGGGAAATTTTTGGGGTGTTTCCCCGTTTTAGGAATAGCCTCCCTAAAACTTTTCCCTCTACCCTTCTTTCTAAAATTTTTCCCGCTACGACCTCCCTGTTTCCGCCCTCCATGCTACCACCCCCCCAGCATTACATTTTGGGGCAGTGATTGCTCAGGGGCAGCAAAAATCGGGTTCCAATTGGCAATGGATCTAAATGTTGCCACTTTTTCTATTTAGATCCGGGTAAAACGGGCTTCTAAATGTGCAGGGGCACACAAACTTACCCCGCAGTATGGGGCCCCCCCAAAAATGTTTTCTCCCAAAGGGTGGCATACTTGGGACAGGTTGTTTCACGGACAGCAATGGTCAAACATGGAACTCATGGGGGGGTGTTACCAGGGAAAAATTTAAAAAAAGAAAATACAGATACAAATATGAAAAAAAATTTTATAATACTGCCCTTTCTAAAAAACCCCAAATCTTTAAAATCCCCCAATATTAAGTCCCACACTTACAAAAAGACACTTTAAACAAAAAAGAACCCCAAAAAAAAAAAAAACAGACAAACTTCCCCCCGCTCAGAATACTCCTTTAAAACCCACTTATCTTTTTAACCCTTTGATCCAGCAACAATCAACCCCTCTTTGAATACTTTGGGAAAAAGATCTTCTCCCTTTTGCAAGGGTCCCCCATTTCGGGAAAGGGCACCGGCCCGGTGGTGAACCCGAAAGGGAACTTTAAAGGAGTTCTTTCCCCTGACCGGAAGGGAAAAATGAAAAAAAAAGGGTTTTTTCCCGGTGACATACAGGCAGGGGGGGTAACGGGGAAACCCGAGAGGGGTTGGGTTTAAAATTTTCCCGGGAGCCTGAGTCCGGGAAAGGCCTGCACCCCGGGAAAGGGACCAAACATCATCGTGATCCACCGGAATCAAACAAACGTGGGGGGAGAAAGGGTTTTTACCTAGGAACACCTTCCCATGGAAAACCCAGGGGCGGGGCGGGTTTTCCCCCGGCTGAGGCGCCCTCGGGCAACCTCTGCGAAAAAGGGTGGACTGGCCCAAATAGAGGGAAAAAGTTCTCCATGAACACGGGACAGCTCCTGTCCGGGCAATTGGGGCCCGCTCCCCCCTGCATGGGTTCCTTCCCCTGGAGGTTGGTGGGAAAACCCACGCCCCGGGGACCCTTTGGAACCCTGGAGCCCGATGAGGTAATCGGCCCTGGGGGGCGCAAAAATCTTTTTCTTGACGGAGCTTCTCCTGTTTTTTAGCGAAGCGCAAAATCAATGGGGTAGCCAAAGGTTTAAATTTAAATTTACCCAGGGGAAAATGGGAGGTTTTCCCTTTCAGTGGGTAGCGTACTTGAAATCTACAAAACAGGCCTTCTAAAAAGGTTTGCGCTAAAAGGGGGCATCGTTCCAGGGGGGAATTCCCCGAAAACCCGGGTCCCGGGAAATGTACCCCTGTAATTTCCCCACGGAGGAAGGCAACCTTGGGAAAGACTTTGAAGTTTTTTTGGGCTCCGGGTGATTATTACCCCGTTTTTTCTTCAAAGACGCTTTCGGAATTCCCGGGGGAAGGCCTGCAGGGCCGGGCCCTCACCGGGGTTCGTTCCGGTTCCCCGAGGGGGGGGGGTTTCCCAAAAACCCGAGCCTTTTCCAGAAAAGCCCGGGCCCCACGAACGCGACCTTGGACTTTTTAGAGAGGGGAAAATATCGGCCCTCAGTTCCCCCATGCTCGAACATGGGGGAAAAAAACCCCCCAGGCTTCGGGTTTCCCCCCGAATTTTTGGTTTTGGGGAAGGGTAACCCCCAGGGTTAGGCCCCACTTTGCCAAAAGGAACAGCTGGGGTTTGAAGGTACCCCAAACCGGGGACGTAACGGGTTTCTGCTGGGGGGTTAGCAGTTGCGCATCATGGGGGGCCGGGCCCCAAATTTCTGTGCCTATTGTGCGAAATGTTTTGATTGCTGGGGGGACAACGGTTGGAAAAGGGCCCCCAATATAGGCAGGGGGACCTTG
Source organism: Phyllomedusa bahiana (assembly GCA_025379985.1). Taxonomy (NCBI): domain Eukaryota; kingdom Metazoa; phylum Chordata; class Amphibia; order Anura; family Hylidae; genus Phyllomedusa; species Phyllomedusa bahiana. Next base: position 109,299 of record JAODAL010008947.1, read on the forward strand.
GGGGGATAAAGCTGGAAATTAAATGTAACGGCCCCGGGGTATTTGGGTCCCTGGACCACCGCCCAAACGATGGCGTAAACCCCTGCCAGGGGCGGAATCTAAAAAAGGTCCCCGGTTTTTTACCAGAGCCCGCCGAAACAGTATTTGGAACTTGCTGCGGGGGAGGGGCCAATTTAAGTCCTTCCCCTGACGGGGATTTCCTTTTCGGGGGGCAGGAAAGGGCAGGACAGGCGGCAAAGGTTTTAGAGTCGAGAAACGAAAACCCGAGGTCAGGAACACGGTTTGAAGGGAGGAAAAAAATTTGTAAAGCTTTCTTCCCAGGGGACGGAGGCAACAAAAGGGTACACAGGGGAAAAATGACGTTTGGGTCCATAAACATTTAGGGTCAGCGCCCGGGAAATTTTCCAATTTTCCGGTGCGCTTTGGGCCCCTTTTAAAATTTTCATTAACGAGGCGCCACGGCGTTCCGGCCGGGGAGGGGAAGAGGCAGGGGGAGGAGGGGTGGTCAGTGAAGTGGATTGGAAAGGGGCTCAGAGAGAGGGGGCCCCCGGGTGCGCCCCGACCCTTGGACGGGGAAAGCATTGCCACCTGTTACAATCTTAGGTAGTTGGAGGGGGAAAAATTTGTGCCTATGTTCAAAAGTGTTTTAACGGGACTTATAAACGGTTTACGTCGTAAGACCAAAAGAAGACAAAAAAAAAGAAAACATTCCCCCGGTCTTTAAAAAAAACCTTTTTTCCCCTTTTTCAACCAATAAAGGGGTGCTCTTGATTGGTTCTATTTGGGGAACAAAGTGGGGTTTTTTGCCTAAAAACAGTTTTCATAAATGGGGGTCTAAAAGTGTCTTAAAATTTTCCCCCAATTTTAAAAATGGGATGTATAACAACACAAGAACTGGACACTTTTTTTGGGACAAACGCTACTAAATTTGTTTTAATTTTACAAAAAAGGCATAGAAAACCCCCCCTGAAAAAATGGCACAGACAAAAGTGTCAATCTTGTTAGAAGGACTTATTCTTTTTTGTGCAAATTCTTTGGGAAGTTCTTACTTTTCTTAACCAAATTTTAGAAAACTATTTTCAGGGAAACTTTCATACATTGGAAACCCCCGTTTTCAAACGCTGGGTTTGAACTGTTTTTAAGCTTTGCAGACAATCTAAAGGGGCAGTATATTTCAAAAGCATCTAACTCTAAAAAAAATTTTTATATTTTTATGTTTTAATTTTTTATAATTTTTATTTTCACTGCACAACCCCATTTAATCCGGGTCCGTTAAAGTTAGAAAAATTTTAAAAAAAGGGGGGAAAAAAAAAACCCCCAAAAAATTTTTTTTTTAAAAAAAAGGGGGGGAAATTTTTAAAAAAAAAAAGGGGGCCAAATTTTTTTAAAAAAAATTTTAAAATTTAAAATTTCCCCCAAAAAAAAAAAAAAAAGGGGGTTTTTTTTTAAAAAAAAAAGGGGTTAAAAAAGGGGGCCCCCCTTTTAAAAATTTTCCCCCGGGGACCCCCGGGGGGGAAAAAGGGGGGGGTTTTAAAAAAATTTTTTAACCAAAAAAAAGGGGGGGAAAAAGGGGGGCCAAAAAAAAATTTTTTTTTTGGGGGAAACCCCTTTTTTTTAAAAAAAAAATTTTTAAAAAATTTTATAAAGGTTTTTTTTTAATTTTAAAAAAACCCAAAAAAACCTTTTAAAAAAAAAAAAAAAAAAAATTTCCCCAAAAAAAAAAAAAAAAAAAAATTTTTTTTTAAAAAAAAAATTTCCAAAAAAAAACAAAAAAAAAACAAAAAAAAACAAAAAAAAAACAAAAAAAAAAAACCCATAAAAAAAAACCCAAAAACCCCCCCCCCCCCAAACCCCCCCTTTTTTTTTCCCCCCCCCCCCCCCCCCAAAAAAAATTTTCCCCCCCCCGGAAAAAACCCCCCCACCCCCCCCCAACATCCCCCCCCCCCTTTTTTAAAAACCCCCCCCCCCCCCCTTTTTTCCCCCCAAAAGAAAAAACCCCCAAACCCCCCCCCCCAAACCCCCCCCCCCCCCCTTTTTTAAAAAAAAAAATTTTTTTCCCCCCCCCTTTCCCCCCAAAAAAAAAAATTTTTCCCCCAAAGTTTTTTTTTTCCCCCCCCCCCCTTAAAAATTTTTTTTTTCCCAAAAAAAAATTTCCCAAAAGGGGTTTTTTTTTAAAAAAATTTTTTGGGAAAAAAATTTTTTCCCCCTTTTAAACCCAAAAAAAAATTTTTTGGAAAAATTTTAAAAAAAAAAAAAAAACCCAAACCCAAAAATTTTTTTTTAAAAAAAAATTTTTAAAAAAAAAATTTTTAAAAAAAAAAAAAAAACCCAAAAAAAGGTAAATTTTTTTTTTTTTAAAAAAAAAAAAAAATTTTTTAAAAATTTTTTTTTAAATTGTTTTTTTAAAAAACCCAAAAATTTTTTTAAAAAAAAGGGGCCTTTTTTTGGAAAGGTTTTTTAAAAACCCAAAAACCGATTAAATTGCTGTCACCACCCCCTTTTTTTAAATTTTCCCCATATTATAGAAACACAAAAATGTTCAGTTTAACTTTTCAAAAGATATTATCAGATTCAAAGAGTTACTATTTTTTTCAGTTTTCTTTTGTGTTTTCATTATCTTGATGTGCAATGTGGAAAGAACAGCTTGTTTTAGGTCTATTATGCTTGGTCCACACGCAGGAGATATTTTACGCTGCTGATCTTTCAGCAAATGTGGGGCAAAACCATAACAAAATCTTTGTGTGTTACTGTTAGGTTAGATTAATATTGCATTTTTTTCGGTAGAAAAATATGCAAAGTAAAAAATATTGCGAAATTTTAAAGGGGCCCTTTTTGATCTCTGCCATATATTTCACTTTCCTCTTTATGCAGATTTTGCCAAAATTTTAGTCTATAAACGTCCTAATCAACGTCTTGGCAACGTCAATGTTTGCACTGAGGTTACTGATTAACCACAGTGCTCATGTGCCGAAATGGCATGTCATCACCGGTACCTTGTAAACAGATATTTGCTGGGAAATGAAAGAGTATCAATACAAGAATTTAAGAACAAATTTTTCAACAATCCTTTTAAGTGACAGGAGTACTTTATGAAACCTCATATTACTTTATTTTTGTAAGATTGGTGCATATATACCATATTTCTTTACATTCAATACAAAGACTTGAAACTATGGCCTGTGTCTGGTCTAGTAGTTATCATTTTCTTTCTTCTGGCTACTGTGTACATTCAAGCTCATGGATCATTTGCTTTTGCTAGTTGTTTGCAAGTTTTGTTCTCTTACCTTGCCTAGTATGACCTTATTTTTTTGGTGTATGCCGCCTTGCTGCATTTTGACTCCTGTACTTGAGGCTATTTTTACTATATTCCTCTGGTATTTAAACTATTTTAACCTGATCCAGTTAAACACACCAAATACCAAGACCTAAATCAAAGACACACAGAAAAAGAGGGTCTTACAGGAGAACATGCAATTTGGTAATGTCATGAAGGCTAATTTTAAACTGGGAAAAATTTTGTCAATATAAGTCAGCAATTATTGTCTTGGGTACAACAAATGTGATTATTATATGCATTGCTGATTGGCCTGAAGGCAAGCATGTGATATAATTATTCTTTGGCTCATTAACATCATTGCACACTTCCTGTGGGTGCCAAATGTATGTACTGTTGTTATAACACTTTTTTAGCATTTTATTTTAATCAGGTAATTAGTTAATTTAATTATAACAAGTGCCTCAGGTATGTGAACAGTAAGGATTACAATTCTGCTGCTTGTTTTTTAATGGAAAATAATGAGAAAAACAAAGTAATATAAAAATGTAGGTTGACATATTTTTGGCATATCAGACATGTTTCTATGATCTTTTATTACATTTTTTAACCCCTTACCATTATGTGGATGCACAGCCCAATCCTGCTACACAGCCACCGGTTGTTAGCAGCTAATTGCAGCTAACACCCGGAGTTTACTGTTTAACCTCTGCCACGCACCGTTCCTCACTGAGATCAGCACATCAGCAGTGAAATCGTTGTGTCCCAATCGCTGAACATGGCAGCTGGAGCCTTGTGAAGGCTTCCATTGCTGCTATTTTTTTTTATTTCTCCACTTCTTGCCCCAGACAGGAAGTGGGGAAACCACGATCTTTGTACCATCTAATGCATTGTATATACATATAGGCTGCATAAGTGATCGCGCCCCCTAGTGATGAAGCATCCTAGGGGGACTCAAAGTTAAAAAAAAAAAAAAAAAAAATGTTTTAACGTATAAAAAAATAAAAAAAATGAAAAGTTCAAATCACCACCCCTTTTGCCATTTTACATATAAAAAAATAATAAAAAAGTTACCCATATTTTTTGTGTCGCGTCTGAAAAAGTCCAATCTATTAAAATATAACTGCATTTATCCCTTACGCTGAACACCATAGAAGAAAAAAAAATTTCAAACGTCAAAATTGTGTTTTTTGGTAATTTCACATTCTATAAAAATTGGAATAAAATTTGAATTTTTTTGCCATTCCCCAGTATATTCTATGGTAATATGAATGACACCATTAGAAAGTGCATCTTGTCCCACAAAATAAAAGCCTTTCTCTATGAAGATGAAAAAATAAAAAGGCTTTCAAAGGGAACAGGAAAAAAAAATTTTAACCTTTT